>DWLS01004118.1:0-14497 GCA_018246255.1 Pachliopta kotzebuea | reverse complement strand
ATACAGGTTTGGTTTATATATATAGATTTTCCTGCCATTACTTATTCATGCGGGTCGGCAAGTGTCACAATAACCATGCTCGTACGTATGGTTAAATGACTGATATATGCTGATAGACGTCCAATAGTGCCATTATATTTTATCTTCTTCTTCTTAACGTGCCTCTCCGACTAGCGGAGGTTGGAGGTCAGTTCACCATATTTTACCTCGTCTCTTTTCTCTATTCCCGTCCAATCCCTGATGTTACACAGCCACTATATCTTCCTACGACCGACACTCCTTTTACCTGCGACTTTGCCCATTAATATGAGTTGAAGTAATTCGTACCTATCGTGCCTAAACACGTGGCCGAGGTAAGATACTTTTCTCATCTTCACGGTCTGCAAAAGTTTGCGGTTTTTGTTTACCCGTCGTAGGATCTCCTCATTCGGAAGAGAAATTTTAAGATTGCGGCAGCAAAAAATTTTCCGCATCTTCTCAAATGTCTTACGTGCTATTTCGATACGTGTCCTAATTTCTTGTCCACTTTCCCCAGCCTCATTAAGCCACGTTTCCAAATATTTATACTTGGGCACCCTCTCAAGCTTTTGGCCTTTAACAGTTATGCAGTCGTCATCAACTTCTTTTTTGGATACAATCATGAGTTTTGTTTTCGTAACGTTCATTTTTAGGCCCGTTTTCTTGCTGCACAATACCTCTCGGTCAATAAACTTTTGCAGATCTTCTAGTGACGAGGCTATAAGCACTATATCATCGGCATACCTTGGGTTATTGATGTTACGTCCATTGAATTTTACTCCGCATTCCAAATCATGCAATGCCTCTGATATGTCTTCCGAGTATAAATTGAACAGCAAAGGTGATAGAATGCACCCCAGTCGAACACCTCTTTTAATATCGACAATGACCACACGGAGGATCCGTTTGGTCATTGTCCACTCTTTTTTTTTCACGCGGGGCAATCCTTTTACGGACGATCCGCCGGTTCCCTGGGTGGGCCCGGAGGGATGTGTGGGACTCGGCCTGGGCGGCCCCTACTCACTAAACCTACCGCGAAAGCCATCAGCCGTTATCAATGGGATGCCCCGGATCTGCCAGCGACAAGGCACCCCAACGACCGGCCGGTCCTAACAAAGACCGGACTTCTTCCTCTAAAACGGGACTTCCCCGGCTATTAGAGAAGTCCTGGCGACGTCGAAGCGTTGGCGGGGCCAGGTGCCCAAACTGGCCCGCTTCGGGTTACGTTGGCAGCAAGAGGAGGCGTTGATACCGCCTCATACGCACCGCGACTCGCCGCCTGCGGAGGGAGGAGGCCCTGAGCTATTCTCCCTGACCCGCTCGTCGGCCTTCTTTTGAGACATGACTATGCCGCAGAAGGAGGCCACTGCCGTCCAAGTCATTGTTCACCCTAACATTCACTCGCTGATTCCAATAAAGGTTCTGTATTATTCGGATATCCTTACCATCTAATCCTGTCATATAAAAGATTCAGAAGACGGTCGTACAGCACTCTGTCAAACGCTTTTTCATAATCAATGAAACAAATGTCTCCGCAGTTTTGAACCAGTATCTGTATAACAAAAAGGGTCTCTCTGGTACCCACGCCTGCTCGAAAATCAAATTGACTATCCGCAAGTTGTTAGTCGCACTTAATTCTTGTGCGTTCGTGACTAATGCTTAAAACAACTTTAATACTTGGCTCATGATACTAATTGTTCGGAACTCCTCGGATTTTTTTGCATTTGTTTTTTTTTTGGAAGAGTGACAAACGTTGACTTCAGTCAGTCCTGGGGCAGCTCGCCGGAATCATATATAGAGGTCATGAAATTAACGAGAACCTCGATGTTATGTTCCTCAAGTAATTTCAATACTTCAATATAGATAATAATTTTATATTTTATAAATTTGCCTAATCTAGTTTTATAGTTTTATTCACTGTCATGAACTTAATTCTGTTTTTAAATAAGTTGTTTCTGATATTCAAAACGCTTACATCGTCTATTTCGTAATAACAGTACTATGCTACTTTTAGGAAGATCGTCTTACGTATCTAAGTTTCGATGTAAAAATTTAGTGAAACTGGATACGCTATCGTGTTTAAACTTCCTCCGCCCTTCTATAAAATTTATGCTTCACCGATTCTTTGCTCTTGTGCTGTATGTAAAACTTAAAACCTAATATACTGTATAATTTAATTTCCTACGGATCGTATGCGTTTATCTCGTAAACATTGTAAGGTTAGGTTGAACAGTAGCAGCTTCTGTAAGTTTCCTGTATAATTATCGGTATTTCGTGAGAGAGTCGGTAATTGATACGATCAACCCTCGCTTGTCACAAATACTTTCCTAAGTTGCTATTCCGTCGTGTAAATTGTCCATTTATTATTTACAATGAATTACTCGCCGTCTGAATTTTTACGTCTCAGCGGACTTCTCGGGCCATTTTATTTATTCACATCCACTCCAAATACGCTTCTGTTCAGTCTTTATATTTTATATATTCCTATTTATCTCACCTGTAAATGAGTATTATGCTTGTAGTATGTGTAATTAAATACTATAAAAAATTGTTTTAATTTTTCTATAAATAATGAGCAACTTAATTGGTTATCATGATTACACAGCAAAATAATTCTATTATAATTCTAATCAAGTTTTGAGGTAAAATTTATTATCTAAGTTAAAGGCTATGTTAATTGAACGAAGCCAGGCAAACTTTTTTGAAATAGTAAATATACCAACTCTACAATCCACGTGAGTTATGTAATTAAATAAATTGTATAAAACCCTCACTAGGAAATGAAAAAATTACTACTAACATTGATATCATAAGGTAACGCTCCGCTCTTGTGAGGAGTTTCTTACACAAAACAAATCTTACAAATTTTTTTTTTATTTAATACCATTTCTGTAAGATACTTCTATTTCCATAAGAACCGAAAAAGATTAGAATCTTTCAAATTGTTCCTTCTGTTATTATATATTTATATGTATATTGTGTAAGGATTGTTTAACACCGTTTAAATCTATTTTAATGTAATATCAACAACGGTGTATACCCAACGTGTTTATGCATGTATGAAATCAATAAGGCTATATGTTTTCATCATACATCAAGGACAAAATTTAAATTAGACATAAAACCCTCCTGATATTAGAGGAGCCACCCCAACGCATTCCCTTGTATGGAGCAAAGCGCCTCTTTGATACAGACCTTTTGATGTCTGCACAGAACACGCCATAATGCTACTTTCACTTTCGCCTCCCAAATAATTTTCTTTGACTTTCAAAGTGGACTTTTGAACGGTCTATTCAATTTGCTATTTAAGTAGTATTAGAAGTAATTAATTACAAAGATTATTCATTTGCCTAAACTTTTCATGATGATATCATAACAAATTTTAATTTATCTTTATATAACAGGAGGAATTAAAACAAAAAAGTATCTTCTGAATGCATATATTTCCATTAATTTATATACGTGGAAGCGGCGAGGGAAGCGAGACGTTTACCTAATGGTAAGTGATACCCACCTTATGACAATAAGACATAATATGTTAAGTCTCGTTACCCCAGTAATTTCGCAAATTTACAACGCCCTTCAAACTGGAACACAAAAATCTTAGCACACTACTGTTCGTCGGCTGCAACAGGAACTGTTGTATTATTTATCTAGAAGGTCTCCTGTCACAGAGACCTATCACCAATGAATAATGATTAAAAAAAATCTGTACATAATTACAGCTTAAAAAATACTTTGAGAGCAGGGCTATAAAGCAGGCTAAATATCAAGATTCTGCTGAAGTCGCCCTGGGAAACCTAGCTAAAATTGTAAACAATTAAAGTTCCATTAAGTAGTATAAAAAAAATATTAAATTAAATTTTTATCAGTGTTATTTAATATAATTTATATCTTCATAATGTATGTATGTAAACATATAAGTATTTATTCGTATAACAACCAAAAAAACATGTCTTGCACTGTGTTAGAAAAAATTTCGTACACGCCTTTTGCAATATTCTAAAGTACAAATACTTTATGAAGTATCTGTTCTTCAGAATTCAAATATAGACTGGGGTCGGTAAACGCTGACGGGGTGTCAGACCCTGCTTACGGATACCTACCGCTACCTTATTACTACGTAACCGCGTGTTCTGAGAAAAAAGTCATATATCTATATCACGTCAAAAACAGTTCCCGTAGTAGTATATAATTAGACGGAAATCACTGAAAGTAAATAAATTATTTGTTCAGGAATACAACACATACAAGTAAATTATTTTGATTATTTCTAGGAGAAAAATAATTAGTCTATTAAATTAGATGAAGTCGATAGGTGTGAATTATGTAGTAATAATAATTCTTTAATTTATCACAAATTTCGATGGCCCAAAAACAAAGTTCAGCCTATAAAATTGCATTTGGTACTTTTGATATTAAAATAACGTTTATATTCACGGATACGATGTGTTGTATTGTTCGCTAAAGCTTTCGTCCTCATTTACTAATTACATGTACACACATATGTAAACAAAACATTACGGTGGCTATATTTGCATGTCAAATGCCACCGAATAATGTTTTTCTCATGTTTATTAAAAATTCCACTTTTGTTCAAAGCTCGGATAAATAATTCAATTATTTGTGGAGGTATTTAAAGTGTCTTCAATGATTTCAAAATTGTATACGCATTTTATAACGAGATAAATGTTAATTGTTCGCTTAATGAATTTTTTTATACACATTTAGAACATATGGTGTACTAAACGAATATTTGTATTCTCTGCCAGACTGATAATAAAAAAACTGGTTTTACTTCTAAGTTACAAAGGTATAGAAAAATAACAAGAACAATTTTATTTGAAGTTCGATATACCATAAAGCTAAGGTTACAAGCTTGTGAATGTTCGTTGTTGCTGTTTCAACTCGTTATTCAATCATCAATTGCTAGTTAACCCGAATATAACCGTTGAAACAAATTGATGTTTCGGCTTTAAATATCTAAATTATTTAATTAAAATCAAAATTAAATGCAGCAAGTGTTAAAATATAGATAACCTATCTTTCAAACCACTCCCATCTAATTCAAATCCCGTTGAATCAATTGTTCTAACAAAAATAATATATATAAAATCGTCCATGAACAATTTATTAATCCAATATAATTTGTTACAACTTACTGCCATTTATTACCTATCAATAAACGAAACAGTATAGCGTCGACATATCAATCTGTAAATTTTATATAGTTCTAAACAAAATATTTCATTACCAAATTCACACTCATTTTATCACAAAAGTGTTCCCCGATAATGTAACGATAAATTTAGTTTTAATACATATGGCAAATATTAAATACTAAAAAAAGTTTAACTTTTTGTTTCAGAGTTATTTTGGTAACGCTCATTAAGATTCATCTGGTGCAATACACTAATGGTATGTATGATTATTATATATTTTCTCTACTCTTTCGCCTTTATTTAGAAAACATACAACAAAAACAAAAATAAAGGTACTTCAATCTTTGTTTCATTTTTTCTAACTACTCAACTCAATTGCCTTTTACATATTTTTTATATTTTTGCACTATTAATGTAGTTTTACATATAAAGAAGCATAATCGACTTATTATTTACCATTCTAATTGACTCTTGATACAATGAGGCAAATAACTTATTTAGTTACTAAAATAAAGTAACATCTTAACACAAAGGGAAAACTTTGAGGTATTTATTTATGGTCTGTTGAGGCTCACCGAGTCAGCAAATCTGATTGCGGCCAGCCCGGGCGCTGCAGGCGACGGCCGATAAGGAGCTCAGGCCGACGTCTCCTAAACACAGTTCATTATTAAAATTCACTAACATTTCACTCCGTGCATTTCCAAGTCGAAAAGCTTTTATGAGCTTTTAGCATCTCCCGCTTGAATTATATTTCTATTGTAACTTAATAGTACTTTCGCCTACTTGTCCCAACTCTGACTACTTTCATAAAGACTTTAATTGTTATTGTTACATAATTTTTTTTTCTTTGCACTTATTTTACAAATTCTTTATAATATAACCTGTAAAAATATTATTTATACCGTGTACATATAACATATATTTATATATATATATAGACATCTATACGAGTACATATATATTTCTTACCATGTACGAATTGTTTTGCTGTTGATATTAAATTTTCAAGTATTTCGTTCGACAATGAAGAAATTTCCTTTTGGATTAAGTGTTATATGCACACTTTTATAATTCCGAAAAAAATGTTTGTTTAAACAACAAATTCATGTAAATCAAACTACCGACATTGTACAAAATATGAAAATGGAATATTAAAACGACATCTAAAAGATTTTTTATCGAAACAAGTGTCAACTTCAAGTGAAATTAATTTAAAAGAGATTAGTTAGCATTATATTGAATTCTCGAGAATTGTTAGTACACGAGACACTTAGATCCTCTTTCAAGTCTGCAGAGATAACAGTTGTCCCGTAGGATTACGAAAATAGCTATGAACAATTCTTAAGCGGATATAGTATGAAGGCATGCCTGGACCTTAGCATTTAAGCTTGTTTTATTGTATCATTAAAATAAAAATCTGATGAACCTGAGAACAGCTATGGGTAGTTTATTTTGTAATCAAATAATGTTGTTGCTTGGTTGCAGAGGAGCGTATTTTTAATACTCTTCTTCATGTATAACATTTTCATTTACGTTTTAACCCAGGACAGCGAGGTAGTTCTGGTACGATGCATTTTGATGACTCTTTTTTTGTTGTTGAAAAGAGTCTATAGCTAGAAGTCCGTTAATAACTGAAACGAAAAACCAACTCGAGGTGTCGCAAAAAAAAGAAGATATTGTACTTATTAATAGTCTCCGATTTAATTTCTCTTTATAGTCATTTAAATACCTTTGTAGTTTTTAATACATTTAATAATTCATAATTTTGAAATGATTCAGTAATATTTAATATTTTTGTAGACACTATTTATTATAACAATATGTCGCAGATAGGATCGAAACAGAGCAAGACCTGGTTTTATGGAGTGGAGTATCTTTCATAAGACCTATGTCCAGAAATCGAAGTGCATCGGTGAGATAGTGATGTTATCGCAGATTACTGTGTATAACACAAAGTCTAACGCCAGGAAGTTTGTGTTGTGTGGCTTAAGTGTGACGTGAAAATGAATTCTTTTAAATCGCGGAACACTGAAGCTAAGTGAGATTACTTAACCCTAAAGCAAAAACACTGCACGTTAACCCCATTGTGATTAAATGAGCGTCTGTAAACGAGCTCGTGTTAAAGACAAGCGCCTCGCCATTCAACTGAGCTCACTTACATCAGAACCGCATCACTTTATTGTTAGTACTTAAAAGACCCTTTTACATAATTTAATTGCCATTTCATATTCACAATACAAATATTTGAACTAGAAACATTTTTAGGTAAAATTTATAATTTTTGCGTTCGTCGCCTCACATTTTAAATCTCTGAATAAGCATGCTTCATTAATAGCAAAAGCTATTGATTATTTATATAAGTTTGCTTCTTGTGTAAGCTTTGATGAGATATCTGGTAACCTATTCATATTAGTTCCAGTTTTTTTACCTTTGGAGGAAAGCTATTTCCAGTTGTTTACGTCTATCGGACGGTAATGATTCATATTTCATTTAACGCGAATGTAGCGGCATTAGCAAATTTTTTTTGTAAAATGGTACCAAGGTATACATTTAAATTTATTTCCAATTATCAAATAATTTTCGTCAATGTTAACATTTTAATTAAATACAGGCTGAGCCGTGTCAACTTCACGCTCCGCACGTCGCCGATATCATTTTCATTACATTTTCGTATGTTGTTATCGTATGATTAACAAATAATTGCAGAACCAAATTATGCAATTTAAATTAATGCAGTTTTTTTGTTTTATATATATACAGTATACACTATAAAATAATATCAGAAGCAAGACTCACATGCCATTTTTCAATGCGAGGACCATAATCTGATGCTGTGTTTACTATTCTAACTGGCATTGGTTTATATAGGCAGGTGTTATACTTACTATCTTCTCATATTGCCCCTGTTGCTCGTCGAGTCGCTTTGTCAAAAAGATTTTTTTATAATAATTAGCATATATTTAAGGCATACAAGCGAAAGAACGATGAGAAAGCTTACCTGAGTAAAAACAATATTTTTTTTAAACCAATTGGTTTTTTAATTCCGTGCTGGAGATGCATTCCTGATAAAGTTCCTTTAAGTCACACGTGAAGAAAGATAACATTAGCTATTGTGTAAAGTGTTGTTTGGTAGGAAACACAATTAACTGTTTTAACCTAAATTTACACGTATACTGTTTTCTCTAATAATGTGTGCTAGGTATCATTATCCAAAGGTTAGTGTGAAAGTTAACTGCGCGCACCGACCTGCGGCGCACGACCTGTTTTCCGTAAGCCTTTTCATATAACTGCAGCTTTTTTCACTATACGTCGGTTAACTAATAACAACTAAACTTGTTAACACATGGCCGACTCTGATGGCTCTTTCTATTGTCGGCTAACTGGGACACGAAGCGGCAGGATGTGGGACGCTGGCAGTGGATTAACGCTACTCGCTAACTATGTCACATTTGCTCTGCAATTCCCTCTTCCTTATTTAGGGTGAAAACATAATGAACGCCAATCGTTGATATACGAGCCCCACTTCCCATCTTGCTTATCACAAATTCAATGTAGTATAATGGTCACTAATAGCAAATGAAATAAATGCGTCGTTTCTAGAATATAACATGTTTTGTAACTTCTTTAACTCCTGAGCACCAGTCATTATTATTACAGTTATTGCTTATATAACTAATACCGACGTGTTAAAAAGAATATTTGAAATAAATTAAAAGATAAACACGATAACAGTAGTTTTCTTAAATGACTTTTTTTAATTATTGCGCTAAAAGAACTTGTACAGAAATATTTTTAAATAATTGTTTAATAGTTGTTAGTAAAAGTTTATTAAGAATGAAGTATACGGCATAAATAGTTTTATAACCTAATACTAGTATGAACTAAAGTATACTGCTGTTTGTCTATAGCAATGCATTTATTTCGTTTTTAGGTTAACGCACGGTGGCTTTTTCACGTTACCTGCTCTCTGTTTTTGGAAGTGTACAACCAAGTGTGTGCAAACGTATGGCCTTTTGTTTTATAAAAAAACTACTTTTCTGTTATTATGTACTAACAAAAAATTACATCATAATAAAATCTAGACTATTATTATTGTTCGTGTATGGTCAATCAAAGACTAAAAATGTGCAAGATGTGCTGTATTCAAGTGCAATAATGATAAAAAAAGAAAATTTAAAAACTGGATTTCATTATGGTATTATTGGTAGTGTTTTGATACGATTTAGGTTACTTTTTGTTTAAATGAAGTATAAATGGAAGTAGTTTCTCTATGTCTATGGCCTCATTTTATGTACGAGTACATTGACGCTATGCTAATACATCCGCTATTTAGGTTTCTGCGGCCGCTTCGTACCGCGTAATTTAGTTATGGAAACATACCTAACGAAATTGTACCTATGTTCACCGGTAGGTTGTGATGTCACATAATTTTAAGTATTTTATAAAAAAAGAGTTGAATATTATATTTTCAACATAAAGACAGCGTTCTCCTAATAGTTACGGTCCACATTATGACTGTATGCACTGCAGCATACAGTGCTTATCGCCTTAAGACAAGTTTTGGATTCCCAGTAATTTCACTACTTTAAACCCCCTTCAAATCGGAACACAGTAGTGTTAGCAAACTATTGTGTGACTGCTGAAACAGGAGCTGCGGTGGTGCCTACCCAGACGGACTCTGGCAACAAAAACCTATAATCAGAACTTTTACTTATTTGCTATTCAAAAACATTTCTTTTCACATCACCGATCTAAATATGTTGTAAAGGGAGGGAAGAGAAATTGAGAAGAGTGTTCTCTAAATGGGTAATTAACTTACAAGAAAACTTAATATTTTACCTTAATAATGTTTTACATTGGTATAAAATGATTAACACAGTATCATGTCCTATTAAGGCTTCCCCACAAACTATAACAATTTGTGAAGTACATATAGAAACAAATTTAGTATAATAAAATGTGGTGACGACCTAAATCGAATAAGGTTTCCAGGATGTAGGCCACATGGCTTAAATGCCTTTGTTCGTGTCTCGTCGTAAACCGTAACGTTCCTTTCTATTCTCAATCATAACTTTATATTAATGTTCAATTTCCAGCGTTGAAATTGTCATTTCCCTTTGTAACTTCCTTCAGGAGTAATTAATTTACGTCTCTTTAACAGTTAGTGCTTTATGACATATAAAAACGTTGTGATTTCATTGTGTAACAAATGAATTTGTTGTTGTGTTTTGTGATTACTTTGTATTATCAATGATTCAGTTTGATAAGTCATATATAATGTATGAAACATATATATTACAATAATTTAAGTTTAAAAACTCTGGTCCTAGGAACAGCACTTGAAGCTAATAAAAATTTCACTTTGATTGAACCTAAAAAAATTATTGCAATGCGGATGTTAATGCAGCCACAATGTTTACAGTACTTTTAAATAAACAATGTAATCCGTGGTTCTCAAAACGTATTTATTTTTTTATTAGGCAGAAAAACTAGAAAATAAAGAAAATTCACTTCGGTCACTAGTGACGGTCGGTTCGGACACAATGACTGTATTGGATAAAAAAATTTATTTGTGTTATAAGGTACAACGTTTAAACGAATAATAACTTATAATACATTAATGGAAAGAGTTAGTAGTATTAACTTAAACACAAATAGTTAAGTGTAAGATTTGAAATGAAATACTCATAATAAGTAGAAGAGTAGAAAATTACTTACGAAAACAGATTGTCAATAAACAATTTACAACCGAACGTCGATCACTCGTTATTAGATTACATTGAATGCAACAATGACATAAATTAGAGAATAAATCGTGTCGAGTAAATTTAAGATCTTTTTGTGTGTGATTTATAGCCGTGACGAACATTCGTGATACGTAACATTCATCTCGGTACAATTCATAAGTTATAAGGCTTTTTATTACAGCCGCAGGTGTCGCATAGATGGGCAAAGTGATCGTAAAATGGATTTTGATGCGCGGCTGTTTAGCTTGCTGTGACTCAAAACTGCCAATGACCTGACTTTGTAAATGGTCAGTCGAGAGTATTGACCCGATTAGGTCCGGCTTCTAGAGATTGCTCCAGGAAGCGGTATTAAACAGGTCACGCTGTCTATCGAGATCTGTGTTACCAGATCATAAGCAGCTATGACGGTCGAGACAATTGCCGCTATAATCGGTGAAATATATTATATGTATTATAAGAAAATAAGCTTAGGAAACAATACTCCATTTTAAAAAATATCACGTTGAACATATTTATAGTATAAAGTTGCATCATCATCACCAACCGATAGAACTCCACTGCTGGATATTGGCCTCCCCAATGGTGGGATTATTTGGGCTGTCTCCCACCACGCTGGCCTAATGCTGGCTTGGGGAGCTAGAGCCTCGTTTGTTGATTGGCAGGGTGCGTCGCCAACAGTGAGGTGGTCTCGTGTCCCCTAAGTTGTTGTGTGGAACCCCTTACACACTAAATGTGCGATGGCCTTTAATTTAATTTGTCTTCTACTTTTTATTCTATCGTACACAATAACATCTAGTATGATTTCTTCGAAAAGAATAAGTTATAAAAAAACATAATGTATAATAGAGTAGTAATGAAAAAAAAATTAAAACATCGATACTAATAAAATGAATTTTGAAAATACGACCTACTATGACAAATGTGTTCTGAAGCTAAAACTTGAGCAAATTTCTTAAGGTTTTATCGAATTAACGAAATATCAAATCACTCATTATTACACTACTGTTTATTTTGACACAAAAATAATATCATTTGCATCTTTCAACAATCTCTCAATATCTACTAATCTAAACTGATATTGAACTATTGACTGAAATGAGAAATCAGTTTACTTATAGTTATAAAAAATTATTGAACTATGAAGTAGTTACTAATTTTGACCTGCCATAAATTTTTATAACGCAATAAATAAATCGCGAGCTATCGAGTACAACCAATATGGGGCAAATATTGATACCACAATACACTAAAGTATTGGTTTATAAACTTTGACCTGAATATTCTCATGCTATTTCGGATAGCACGATATAACAATATTTATTCGATTGAAAAATGAGTAGTATTTTAAACTTGCCACACATTTTCGTCCACTCGTAATGTAAACTGTTATTTCATTAATTGGTTCGCTCTCATATGCATTCATTTCATACGAATTTTGGAATTTTCATATACAAATTTGTGTCCTATGTTTTATTAATGATTGTTTCCAAATATTTTTAATAAAACTATATATTATTTGCTTCGTTGCAATTGAGACATTAATTTGTTGCAGGTATCTGGAATGACCCAAATCAAAAACCAACAGTACCGACCACCGGACACCACGTCCAGGTAAGCTAAATGGTTACAATTAACGGTGCATATTTCTTCTTTCTCCTCCAATTTAAGATAGCCTACAATTTTTTTTTTTATTTTGTGTTGATGACAATACCCGAAAGTCCGAGGCACAGAACGCTTGTTTAGGAAGATGATCCCTGGTTTGTTTCCTAAGCCGTATGTTGTGAAATTTGGATGGTGGTAGGAATTTTAGGGAGTATTTTGGGCCTGTACACTTTACCTTAAAGGACTTCATCGTTACTTAACACCACTTGAAATTAAGGTCAAATACCAAGTGTTGTAAAAATAATTTTATAAAATCTCCCCAAAGTTAAGCATTTAGAGTAACAACGTAAGTCATGTACCACTTTGAGAATATGTAAAAACTATTATTAAATCTGTTTCTTACTTAAATGATCAGTCACTGCTTTTCATAAAGATATTTCACCTTTTTTTTTTGCAATAACATTTAACATATAAAACAAATTTTACATTTTACGACGTTCACCAAGTAGGGTATCAGTTTTATAGCGTTGCTATGACAACGTATTACCGCGATACTTCCCCACTTTCATGACATTGTACAATAATACTACGCTTACGCTACGGGTTTTACTAGTACGACTTTCGCTTAAAATATACTGATGTCTTAAATCTCTGTTAAAATATATAATATAATATAAACAATTGAGCTAGAACACTACTTATAACAAATTAATTACAAATTGATGTCAATTTTGCCAAATAATTCTTGTGATGAAATATAATATCAAAAGCTGGACATGTAAGCAAAACCTATAACCAAATTGTTTCCAAGAATGTTCCTAATGAATTTGTTGATAAAATTAATAATAAGTAATAAGGCGAAAAGTATTATGACGTATCAGCTAAAAATATAGTGAAATCGTAATATAATAGAAATAAACCAATCACTTTTTTTACAGTAAACTTGTTGAATTTTATTATCTATTACAATAATCGTAAATCAGTTAAATGGCTGCGGGACACGTGTCGCTAAGTGTTGACTGTGTCACAGAATAACGGCAGAATAGCATGACTCGCTAAGTAACACCATGAGCATTTGCTAATTACACTTAGTGCTAAATTTTCGCTATTAATAACAACCATGCTCCACTTAAAATGGAATGTTAATTATAGGCATTCACACCACAATTACATTGTTTTTAAATTTTGTTTTAGCTAATGTAGCAACTCGCTGTGACAATACTCCTATTCCTTTAATTACACACAAAATCATTTAATTGGTGGATCATAGATAAAAAAGTGTTCCAGAGTATTCCACTGCCAAGAGCCGACGTAATCATCTTACTAATTATTTACATTTAATATAACAGAACAAGAAACAATTGCATGAAAACATTAGTTTAATTTTACGTTTAAATTAATTCATCATAAACGCTCGTTACTGGAAAAAAGCTTCTTCAAACTATCTCAAGACTAATCGTTTCTGCGTTGTCTGTATCCAGGAGCTTTCGCGCCTTCACCTAAGAATCAATACGTAACAATGTTAATTATTTTTGTTATTATCTTCTAATGAACTCTAATTATTAGGAAGAGTGCTCCATTAGTATTTCATTGTCAATACATAGAGAACCAAATCTATAAAATTTTATAAATTGAAAAGACATGTGATGAAATATATAATACGAGTATGTTCAAAGCTTATAAGAATAAAAGTGTTCCGCTGTTTAAATAGTATTGTAATAAATTCACAACTGAGTTAAGATACTTATAGTAATGTATATTTACTGATTTCTTTAACATCGACCAATGAAACGAATAGCTTGAGAATAGACTTTCATAAATTAGCGCCGTGTCCTTTAATGGGAACCGTTCGCGGAAAGTCGTTATTTAACAAGCAGTTGCAAGGCGCTGCGACGCTGAAATATTTTCCACCGGCAATTTATCAAGCTCTCTCCCGCTTAATTGATTGCTGATTAAACTGTTAAATAA
>DWLS01004117.1:0-14498 GCA_018246255.1 Pachliopta kotzebuea | reverse complement strand
GTATATGGTAGTTAGTTGTTTAGTGTTCAGTTATATCAAGAATAGATCTAACAATGTGTTTTTTGAATGCAGATTTCGTTTTAAAAAAAGGATAACTTTATTAAAATAACTTTATTATAAACATTAAATTTTAATAAACACCCACTACAAATAATCTTATTAGTTTGTATTAGTTATAAATTAATTTTAACTGTACTAGAGTTAAAGACCTTATGACCAGGGCTTGTTATCTATCAAAGGCCACCAAAGATCTGCAAACATATTGTATAATGTTGAATCGCTCTAAACTCTGTTTTCCTAAATTTCTTTGTTTTGTGGTGACTGATAAATAAATTTTTTAAATTTTTATAAGCTTCTCCAATAATGGAGAGAATTTGGGCCATCACGTACCACGGTGGCCCAATGTGAGTTAATGTGGATCTAGACCCTCGTTCGTTGATTAGCAAGATACACAACCAATAGCTGAGGAGGGTTTTTTTTATTTGAATATACTCTTTTATTCCTCGGAGTACAGTCGGAGACGTTTGCTTATAAAATACTTAATTGTTTTTATAATTTTTATCAACTAATCGCAAATGCCGATAAATGTACATTGTTATTTGCTATTTTCATTTCTTTCAACAGAATCCTGTGTAATCTTTTCCATAAGTTTTAAAAGTACTTCTTTATTATGCGACATTATTTCGCTTAGATTCTCTTTACTTATATTCTTGTCCAATCTCATCTCTATATCTGTCCTATCCCTTGAATACTTTGGACAATCTATAAGAAGATGCATGCTTCAACGTAGGGCTTGGGTACCGTGAGGTGTGTGAGACTTCGTATATCCCAGTGACTTGAACTTGCTGAACGTTATATAACATTCAGTTCATTAGGTCTTGCACGTTTATTTTATATACACTCTAAAACTCGTGTTTCATCATATACCTGGTAAACTTTGCTCTAAACTGAAGAACTGCTTCACAAAACGGCACCGTAATAGCTTTTAAAATATGCAGACACCGTCTTGCCGCCGTCATGATGTATGACAGACTGAATGTGGCTTTTATACATATATGTTAAATAAATATTAATTTATATATATGACCACAACCAAAAGAAATTTAGGAAAACAAAGTTTAGAGCTATTTAATATATACAATATGTTTGCGGATCGATTGTGCCTGTGATAAGGTAACAAACTCGTATAGTCATCAGGTCTTCAACTCTTGTGCAAGTAACATTACTGTATAACATATTTAGAATTATATTATATATAATATATTTTGACAGTGATATATATATTTTATATATTGATAATGAAGGAAGATTTTTACTTTTTATATTACGTTTTAGTTATGTCTAACCTCTTTTTTTCCGGATGATGTAGATGCCCTCGGCCACTATTATGACTGCGAAGGCTTCAGCAGTCCCAGAGCTTGAGGATGCGGACTCTGAAAGATGAATTATATAAATAGAAATATATGGGAGAGGAGAAAGTAGAGGGGAAAAGGATGAGGTCGAAGAGATGGACGGAGATATAAGTGAGAAGAGAAAGAGGAATTGTCTAATTTGTAACTGAATTTTTTTATCCGGTGAAGCGACGAAGCGAACAATTTTTTTTATTATTAGTTAAGGGTCAATGCTTGACCAAGATCCCACCTGATGTTAAGTGGTGATGTGGTCTATGGTGGTAAAGAGCATTAACCTGGCAAATGCCTATTCACTCTTTTCTTGAAGACGCCCACGTCGTCTTTGTACGGGAACACTGACGCCGGCAAGTTGTTCCACTCCTTTACTGTTCTAATTAGAAACGAGAAAGGAGTTCATCTTTTTGTATTAGATACTCTTGCCCATAACATGGTGCTGGTTAAGATGGTATACACAGCACCACATTCATCGCTTTCAGAAGTAAAGTATTTAATTTCATTACTCCAATAATTTCACTATCATACAGCACCATTCAAATCGAAACACAGTAATATTTGCATTATTATTTGTCTGTAGAAACAGGAGCTGCGGTACTTAGACGGTCTAGCAAGAGATTTACCACCACTAATATATATGACCTTAGTAAATATATACCACAAAATATCTTGAAAGTTTAAACATTTTAATTAACTTTAGTTAAGCTACTTCTTAGTAATAATAGACACATACAGAGTGGGAAAGTGGTGAAGTTTGTTCATTTGAAACATTAGGTCTACTATATTGTCAATTGGAATACACCACGGAGGCAGGTTATCCATTCTCAATGTTTGTAGACCAAAATATATAAATTATAACATATCTAGCGCATATTGATCTTTGTATGTCCATAGTAATATGAACACGCCGTTGATATGAGCTCTCTTCAGCACTCCGGTGCCGTGGAGACGGCTTCATGAATGCCAAGCGAACACCACACTAATGTTTGTTGGTAATTTTTTTTTAAATTATACCCAACATCTGTACCTATTTCTCAACTTCCTCACTGTTTGTTAACAACGCCTCTCTGATGAGTGAAGACAAGTCTCCGAATCGTTGGTAATCCCGTTAGTTGTAGAACCCATTACATCTCAATTGGACGGTATTGGTTATAAAATAATAAAAAAGAAGCTTTACCTTTCTACTAAAATCTTCTCTTTCTTGTCGTACGTCCGTGCAGAATTGGATGTAGCCATGCCAACTTAATTAGCGGACGCTATGACATGATTATTCTCATATTAAACATTTTATTGAGATGAAAACTTTAGTTGCAAATGCAAGGCAAGTAATAGTTTAATATAACTGTTGCCCAGTAAGAGGTGACCTTTTATAATTTCAGGTGAGCGTCGTTATTGCATTGTGTAAGATTTCTATGGTTAGCTTTATGACCAAAGGTACCCCGGGAGTTGGAATGAACAATGTTAAAACAAAACCGGATGTAGCTGGAACATTTTGTATGAAGTCCTTCAGACGACCTCACACAAAAGTTAAATTTAATTAATTGAACAGCTGAATAACTAATGTTCTGAAATATTTGAACTGTGAACAGTTCCATAGATTTTTGACTCTGATTTTATATGTTGAAACCAAGGATAGTGTAGCGTGCTCGTCCATAATATACTTAACATATAATAAATTACGATTGTTGATGATCCCCGTTTAGGCATGAATATTAAGATTAAAGATTTTCGTCTTATTCCTTGTGATTTGCGATATTTTGATAGCAGTCGCTCTCATTAAAGAATACATATCTAATGATGTATCTACAACAGACTATGTATATCTCGACTTTATTTTATAACAGAATATTTAAACAAATATAATCAAAACTTTTTGCTTTTAAATAGTAATAAGATTAGAAGACTTTTGTCTCTTTTGAATCAGATTTTATAAAGTACTTAATCTCTGTAAAAATTTCATCTGAAGGAGCTGTTTCTGAAGATGTGTTTGATAAATAGTACCTTCTATTATATCCAATGAGTATGTATACCACGTACTTCCTGATTTAATACAAACAGTACAAGACTTGAAGCCTTCCTCGAGGCCTGCGAAGCGTGAACTACATCCTACGCAAATAAGTCTACAACTTCCTCTTTGAATTAATTACCGCACCGCCGGCGCCAGTTAAATCAATTCATTCAAGACTATAGTTGTTTATCTGATGAGTGATGACGAAAGTCTTTGCACATATATAGAGTATTGTAAGAAAATAGTGTAGAATGAAATAAAAAAAACATGTAACACAAAATAAAAAGAGATGATATTAGAGAAGGTAAACAAAAAAACAAGTTAAGAACTAAATAATGTATTAGAAAAGAGAAATACATAAAAAATTACATAAAAATGTATAACGCATAGGAGTGATGGATAATATGTGCTATAAAAGCGAGATGTTACGGAAAAATGAAAGAAAATAAAAAGTAATAAAGAAAATAAATTATGAAAAACACAGGCCCTTAGCCTTTGAAGGGGATAGCACAATAAAGTCTACAGTTGTTACAGTACAGATACATATACGCGTGTCTTCAGGAAATTATAGTAAATACATTCTAATTCGTAGACTCCGTAACTGCGAGCAATCAAATAATAAACCGCAACTCATCCAAACCAGGGACGTATATGTTCCAAGATAGGCGGTAAGCCACTGTTGGATTTAGGCTTCCCTCAAAGATCTTTATTCCAATCGGTCCTGTACATTTAGCGGATTCCTGCGACCATAATCAGATCGTCGGTCCACCTTGTAAGGATCTTACAACACTGCGGCCGAGTATTAGTAAGATACTCGGCAGCTACTTTAAGATCCTACTGCCCCATCGGCCGTCAGTCTTTCGACCAATGTGCCGTACCCTTTGCTTGTACTTTGCTCACAAATATTGAATATTCCATAAAATCTACTTTATACTAGTGTTTGTTTTATCTATTTAATAACGAATGAAGCTCCGGATTAATGGAAATCCTCCCCCGTAACTAACCGACACGTTTCAATTCAGTTCAGATTTTAACTTATGCCTTTGAAACCGGATTGTTATGAATTTCAAGCATACAAATATAAATAAATAAAAATAAGCGACAAAACAGATGATATATTTTGTCAGGTTTCGTTTGTCTTGTTTCTCTACGGCATCGTATTCCCCAGACATTCAACTAGTTTCTTTTGTATTTGTAATCTGTCAATAATAAACAAAGACAATATACAAAGAAGTAAAATAGATTGTAATAGATAAAAGGACAAATCTATAAGAAACAATAAAGAGAAAGAAAAAATAGTTAATAAGAAAGAAAATAAGCATGTGACGAATTTGGTTCGTGATGCGATGTATTTTTGGAAAATCGAAACCAAAAGTGGAAAAGAATGAAAGACAATATGGTGTATGAAAGTATGAAAAATTCAGGGAAAGATAAAAGAAAGAAAGAGAATCAAACAATGAAATAAAAGACCCTAAACACGAAGGAGAACGCGAGATAAACTATCGAAATAAAATATGATTATAAACAGCGTCCCATCACTTTGAGTGAGAGTGTCCTGTGATGAAGATATTTATCTAACACGTCGACCATATATAAGTCAATTGAAATAGATAATTTAAACGACAATTTTATTATAAATCAAAATTTGGTTAAATCAGTTAAAATTACACTAAATTGATGTGAAGGCAAAGCTGCAAACTGTTGGAGCGCAAACGAGGTTATAACGGAGGCGGCGTTATCGGAAATCCGAAGGAACCAGTTCCGGCGTGTCAGGTGACATTATTTGCGGATATTGGCAGAAACTTGGCCCTTTCTCTATCTTGCTCCGCTTCAGCGAACATACCGACTTAGAAACAATGTGAATTTGATTACATATATACAAAATAGCGGTGTAGAAACTTTTTCAACCATTAAAGCAAATTATTCACAACAAAACTTTCCCTTGCAAGACATAAATTTTTATAATGAACTGAACTAATAATGATTACTTAAACATACTATTTTTATTATACTTAGTATAAATTTTATTTATGGTAGGTCAATGTCTAGGTTGGTACCACCGCAGCTCCTATTGCAGTCGACAAACAATACTGTGAAAAGGTTAGAGGATCCGGTTTGAATGGCGTTAAAAGGAAAAAGGGTGTAAGGGGTCCTAAATAACACTTCACGGAACCCAAGCCATCCTCACCTGTTCGCGGTGCAGTATGCTAATGAACACAGGAGGCTCTAGCTCCCCACCGAGTGCAATAGGCTAGCGTGGTGGAAAATGGCCCAAATACTCCTTCTATTGGGAGAGACTGTCCAGCAGTGGTGTCTATCGGCTGATGAAGAATGAAATTACGAGTTTTAACACCTTGTCTTTTAAGCTGTGGAGGGCAATGTGGTGTTGGGCATATCATCTTAACCAGGGCCATGTTATGGGCTAACGTATCACTGACAATCAGGTGAAGTTCTCGTTGGCCTAATCGCTTTGTCAAATTAAAAATACATAAGAAATCATTACGGATTTAACTATGCTGTTTTGTGGGACTACGAGAGACATCTCAAAGCGCGCTCTGTCATCATCATCGTCATTTTAACCGATGTACGTCCACTGCTGCACCATAGGTTTCTTGTAATGCATTCCACAAAATCAGTCGCCTTCTACGACAGTCAGGGCTTACTTTAATCCTATCCTTGATAGCCCGAGACAACAAGCTAAAGTCTGGTCTGTCCACCGATAGCTTCTTATGCTCCAGTCTTATTAAGTTATTCGTTTGAAAAAAAAGTCCCTTTATTGTTCATCAAAAATATCTGACTGAAAAAGGCGATTTCATTACATTTTAAACCTAACCGGCAGCCGGCAGCAAGTGATAACTTCTGGAATGTTCGGGTGCGGTTAAACGAGTTAACACGGCGCCGCTTCAACTCCACCAGCAAATGTGTAATTACATTTTCGACGGAATCCTTTCTGGGAACGGAGCTGATTTTTTTATTTCATTCTGTATTTATTAAATATAGCTCTGTGAGTTATATACAAATTATAATTGCGTTTTGGCGGAGCTGATTACTTCAGGATTGCAGGAGTACAGGTGGAGGTAAAGTTTTTTTTGGGCGCTACGTTAACTACCAACTTCATTCTATAAATTTACTATTAATGCAGCTATATTTTGTTGCAGATTCTTCATCAGTCGATAAAAGTCCACTGTTGGATATTGACCTCCCCCAATAGCGGGGGAAATTAGGGCGTCTCTTAGAACGCTGGCCCCATGCGGCTTGGTGGGTAAGTTGCAGCTTCTAGCGTATACTTCAGTGTATAGAGAGCGATCAAATATTGCTACTTTTTTATATTTGATGAGGCGAACAAGACATTGATACGATGGTAAATGATAGGCTTGCCTATGAAATGGCGCTGGTTAAGATGGTATATACCACATTGCGCTCGTCGCCTTGAGACGTAAAGTGTTAAGTCTCCTTACCCACGCTCCCTTCATACTCAATATTGTCCGCACAATACTGTTTGTCGACTGTAATAGGAGCTGCAGTGATACATATGTGGTCTCCGGCAACGGTGAATAAAATATAGCGTTATATTTATAATATTATTTTAATATTGTTTATGCAAGACAGCAACACTCTCAATAGCCTTCCGTTCAACAATAGCTTTTGAATTTGCTTTTGCGTATTATTCAACGTCATTCGCAGGGACGTAGCACACGCCACGGATAACGAGGGGGTATTCATCAAAACGGGTCACCAGACAGACGAGATACATGAATGGTTTTCGTAGTATTGTGCAAACTTCACCCTTAGCTCGTGAGGGTCCATACGTAGGAGTCCATCGTAACGCCTCCCAAGATTTTAAGGGAGATAGAGATTACTGCTGTAAGTAAATTGAATATATAATACCTTTAGACGGTGTCGGTAACATGGTGATGGAAAGAAATAAGTGGAGGGGATGATGATGGATCATCCCCTCCACTTATTTCTTTCATTCTCTTCATTACTGAAGGTTGTGCTTGTTCTCAAAAGATCTGTGATGCTTTAACTAGCTGTTTTCCCACCACCCTGTCTTCGACACATTTTAGGGTATTTCTTATGTTAATACCTGGTATGGCTCCATGAATTTTTGCCCTCGACCTTTCCTACTACAATCAGTTTCCTTACCTCTCTGATGAGTGATGACCATAGTCGGCAGGTACTATTGAGGTTTTGTGAAAAAGTTATAAAAGACACGATAGAGGAAAACAAAAAGTAAAAGCAAAACATACATAAGACAGAAGAAAATTGTAAGATAAAGAAGGCAAAGGAAAGTAAATTAGAAACAGAAGAAAATTGTAAGATAAAGAAGGCAAAAGAAAGAGAAATTTGAATTGGAAATTTAAAAATTGTAAGACTCAATAAATAATTAGTACCCTAACTCAAGCAGCGCGATGAATGAAAGTAAGTTTGACAAGAACATAAAGAAAAATAAGAAAAAAGACGAATGAAACATTGATGAATGAGCGTAGGAGATAGAATGAGGAATCGGTAGAGGATAGAAGAAATGTACAAAATAAAAATGAAAACGTGTCTTGGCCTACACCGGCCAAGGGAATGATTGGTAAAAACAAAACAGTTTCCTTACCATTTATCACTTGCGTATTACCTTCACCATATTACTTACTATTAGATAACGTGGTATACATTTAACGAAGGTACAAGTATGGTTCGTGGTAAGGTGTTAAGTTCCTGTTGAAGATGGTAAATAATCTCTAACTTCATCTTTTCATCGAAGCGTCGATTCCTTTGTTACGAACAGCTTTCAAGCACCCATTGACTCTTGGAAAACACTTCAGAATGATTCTATGATATAACTTAAAGCTTTTATTGGAAGGACGCTAAGGACAGTATAAAGTATAGCAGAAGTGGATGAAAACGATGAATTTGTTATACATCTTGTAAAAGATTGTCGGATAAGGTACAGTTATTCAGTAAATATTTGAGTAGTAGGTATTTAGTACACTAGCCCTGTAGTCTAGGGATATCAGGAATAGGTAAGCCGTGCCTATTGTTTAAGGGTATCGAGGGTGGGAGTCCTCATAATCCCTTAAGTGAGCCTGGCGTGGACGAAAACTACTAAGTGGTCTCGTATTCTGTCGCAGCATACTGTGGTTGCTAAGGATGGTAACGACTCGCCCTGGAATGTGCTCAGATGCAATTCAAGGAGTCACTGGTGAGTTCTGTAGATCCTGAGCCTTCCGCTATGCAGCGAAGATGACTAACGAAGGGATTTTGGTGGGTACATAAATCCCTCATAAACCTGACTTCTCCTTGAAGAAAGGTATTTTGCATCCAACTGGTGTCACTTTAGGATAAATATTATGTATTGTTTGTGTAAGGTGAAGATAAAAGCCGAACCGACAGCAAATCGCATACATTGAAACAAAAAAAATCATTAACAATCGGTTTTTTTATAACTAAATCCCACAAACTGTCTTAGAGTTGCCAGGTCACAAATTTAAAAATTGAATTATATATACATTAATTAGTAAAGCATGTTATAGTGTTGATGGTTATTTAAATAATGGTGTGTGAAATCCTCACTTGATTCAGCCTGCTAATCAACTAACGAGGTTCTGGCTGCCCACCGACTTATTGGATCAGCGTAGTTGGAAATGGGTTAAATAACCATTCACTGGTGCAGATCCATGCCCAGCAATGGTCGTTTGTGGGCAGTTGATGGAAGCTATGTCATAATTATCCAGGCCTTATAGAGTTAGTAGTAAATTTGGAATTTATTGGAATTGATTTTTCTGCTATGTGATTTGATACATGACTTAAAACACGTGATATTAGTTGGTGTAATACTAACTGTATATAAATTGAAGAATTTATTGGTGTAAGCTGGATTCGAACCCGATACCTTTGGAGTGGAAGGCCGGCGTTCAAACCACTAGCCTATCACGACTTCAACAGTGAATAGATTTTATGCGTGCAACGCTTCCACGTCATTTGTTGTTGTTGGGCTGAAGTTGCAGATAGGTATGTACAACAACAAACTTGAACTGGGAGGCAAGTTGTAGCACTGATCAAATTTGTTCGGGAAAATTAGCGAGGCGACCGTCGCTGGGTTCCGTCAATTTTCTATAATTATTGGTCGGGAAGCAGCTAATTAAGTTTGCCTGCATCTCCGCCGCCGTGACAATCTCATTTGTGCCTGAAACTCCCAGAGGGGCAAGCCTAGTTGGTGATGGGTTTGTTTGAAATGTTTCAGGAAATTATGACGACATCACTGTCAAAAATGCTACCCCTATTCACTTTGAAGATCAGTCAGCTAAGCACACACCGCCTACAACTCTTTCCAATGTTAACAAGTACTCTTAAACTGCATTTACCGGTTTCCATGATTTTTTTTATTTGTCGCGGCGATGAGAATAGCAAGCTGTTCACATTATGTTGAGTGTTACGCTTGCCTATAATATGGCGAGTAAGGGAGGTAAGGATTAAAAAAAATGTTTTGCATCTATTTTAATTTATAGTCATTGTATTTATATAGTTCACTTTTTTTTTTTATATAGTTCACGTTATAATAATGAAATGAAACAAATTTAATACAAAAGTATTTCTCTTTTAGTTTCATACAAATGTTAATATAGAAGGTTATTGCTTTTGTTTCTGTTTTGTTGTTGTAATTTATTCATGTGTTGTGTCTCGTAAGTTTTGGATCCAATTTTTCATAGTATCACTAATATTGGGTATTTTTCTTTTATTAACAAACCTAAATACTACTGTGATATTGTAATATTAATTGTGGACTAATTATTTACTTCCCCAAACAGATTGGTATCCTAAGTTAATTTAAAAAATGAATTTGGTGATTCGATACATTAGATTATTTTCATGTTTTGTTTTACTGGTAAATTATTCATCAGTCGATAGACGTCCACTCTTGGTCATTGGCTTCCCTCAATAGTGCGGCAATTTTCCTTCCTTCACCTTCTCTCACCACGCTGGCTGAATGCGTTCTTATGTAATGAAAATATCTTAGATTTAAACACCTTTTTAATCTCAACTATAGATAACTTCACTTTATTTTAAATTTTTCCGGTAATTGATATTTAAAACGGTGATAATAATATTTAGGGATATACTATTGCAACATTTGGTGACGATGAATTAGGGTTTCTAACAAAACCCAGGAGTCGAACTCGCCAGGGGTTACACTAACCAGCCATCAGCATTGACAAAATACATTTGCTGTTTACTCGGACAAGTAGTTCGACTAAAAACGTTGTGTTGCCAAACTTTCTCGTTTTGTGCAGTCGGAGTTTCAAACTGAACTGTAACTTTGACTGCACTGAAATTTTCGTCGTCCACAGCAATTAGGGCAGTCGAAATAAAACTTTGCTATACTGTACGCAGTTTTTTTTTTTACTTTTGTACCGCTGAATTAAACATCATCCCGATCTTTGTCCTCGTTACGTATTCAGATAACGTAAATATATTCGATGTGGAAAACAAAGTAGACAAGCGTGATTCAGCAGGAACAGTACGAAAGGCTGATTGTCTACACAGTGGCTCACATAATGATGTGTTAATAAAGCATAGCATAAAATAAGAAGACTACGTCACATATTATCATAACAATGGATTGGATCGTAAAGTTCTTATAAGGAGCGAGCTGTGCCGTTAATGGGCTCTTGCGTCTCCCATTAGCACTCGCCGCAAAAGAGAGTGCGACGGGGAATTATTGAATTTGTTGAAAGAAAATTTTAGATCCCACGATGAGGGTACTGGGGAAGTGAAATTTAACTACTTCAGAGTTCAAACCGTGGTCGTTATCCGTCTATTTATAGAGACTTATAAAAACTAATGTTTAATCACCAATTATAAATTCTTGACTAGATTCCAATAATCAAAACACTTTTTGTACAACTCAGGGTCGTCGTCCACACCTTCAATAGGCGTAAAGTCAATACGGCATACCCTAAATTTATCAGAAGTCACAGCGTCCACGTCTTCAGTAACCGCTTCTAAAGATTCCTTTTCTTCTAAAAGACTACTGTTATTACAATCACAAAGAGTATTTGATTGTCTTATTTCTTTCGAATCTGTGTTTAGGTTAGTTCCACTTTGCGATTCTGCTTGTAAGTTTTTATTTTCATTTTCTTTATCATCTATATTATATATAATCTTTCTTGTTACTTTATTTTCAATGTTCTTATCAATATTTTTAGTATCACTTTTCATTTCAATCGGATTTGGATTGTTTGAACCATTGCTTTCAGAAAGAATGTTGTTAATTCTGTTGTATGATTTAAACATTTCGATGGTTTGTTCTCAACTTCTTTAATGTACGTTTTAATTCTCACAGTTTTGTCGCTATAATGTTACGAGTAACGTAAACAGTAAAGCAAACAATGTGATATTATGACAGTGTTCTTATATTACATTTACATTGAAATTGACATTTGTATACTTTTGTTTACGTAACACAATTTAACCAGTTCTTTGTGTTTAAATATTAATACTTTTTATGAATAATATATTACGATGATTTAAAATGAATTTGTAAATATACTATTCAATTATATTTGTTGTAAAAAAGATACATCACAGTCTCAAAAGTAGATCTTGGAATACTAATCTATCAACAACAATGAATGAATAATGTTCAAAAAGTAAGTACTGAGATATTATGTTTTATATTGGGATTGTGTTGTTTAAAGAGAAAATAACCTTTTATGAAATTATAATCTTATGAATTATGAATATGTTTGTAGTACAGTAAAACTGTGTATTACATTATTAAATATACGAAAAAAGCAGCACTCGAATTGAATATTAGGCGTCGTTTTATCCGCTGAAGTATCTCATTTAGGTTTATTACGTTTCAGATCTGCTACAAAGTTAAATTAAATAACTTTTTTACTTATAAATATTGTACTTTGATAGATAAACTTCAACACTGACTTTTTATGTATCATATTGTAAAATAACTAGGTATAAATACATTTTGAATGATGGCGTTATATAAGAAATTTGCAACCGAAAAACGCAGTAGTGGTCACTGCATCAGTATTATTGGCCTTACGTTTATTGATATCTTCTTATTATGATTTGAAAAATAAAGAAGAAAGCCGTTGTAACCTTTAAAATGAGTATGAAGGCATGTATTTTTTAGAGACAATCGTAATATATAACTTTGTAAACCAACTCCTAATACTATTACAAAAAAACATGCAATATAATGTTCGGGTTTATAGTTCAAAGCTTTTCATTCCAGACAGACTTTTCATGAGAAGAAACAGAAAAAAAAGTCAACAGTTAATATTATTAAGGACGAAAAAGACGTAAACAGGGATTGTTTTTAATAGCCGTAGTGATACTAGTGAAATTGCCTGTAAATATACAAAGTGATGTTATTCCCAGAGATGTGTAATCTTTATTACAATTTCACATTAGACTCCGTGTAATATGAAGTGAATAGGCAATTTATTAAGATACAATTTTCTACAAAAGCGTCATCAAAATGAGTTTTTGTAGAAATAAAAAATCTAAGAAAACCGTTTGGGTACGAGACGAAATGTTTATACAACATTTAATGGTATTCACCGTCATAAGATATATATGTTTTATGAAATAATTTCACTAAAATATTCCAAGCGGGAATACATACATACATCAACATCTTACTTATTGGTAGAACAAGTAGGAGCTGTGGTGTCTCGACCTTCATGTTCATTAGATGTTCTAATAAGTTCACTAACTTCATTTTTCTCCTTATATATTGATTGAAGTAGCAATTTTATATGAACTATAATTTTTTATATATTTTCTACTTCAAAAGTGAAACCAGAGTGAATCTGCGTAAGGAAGATTAAATGTTCTTTTACTACATTAATTTTAATCAGTCGATAGATGTCCACTGCTGGACATAGATCTCCCTCACTAGAGGATGGATTTGGGCCTTTTCCCATCACGCTGGCCTAAAACGGATTGGTGAGAAGCCAAGTGGAGTCTCGTTTGTTGATTAACAGGCTGCATCGCGAGCGGCTGATTATTTAGATCTTTTTTAACCTGGTGGAAATGCCTACGCATACTTGCCTTCGCGGTGGCAAAGAAAGCTTATGTCGGACTCGCACTGACTAAAATCTCCGCGATGTTCACCTGGTTGCTTTACGGTGAGGTCACGGGAAAAGAAACACATTTGCGGACCTGCCAGCGCCGGCCGCTATAGTAGCCCCACTTCGGAGGGAGAAAAATCTCCCTCTTCTCTCCTCCGGTAGGGCACGCCGGAACATACAACGGCCCCCCGCTCTGGGCCTTTTGTCATATGAGCAATAGACTCCCCGAGTCCGTCACCCAAAGGCCATGGGAGCCAGCATAGGTAGCTCGTCCGGCTCCTGGCGGTAGATCTGGTGTGGCTCAAGCCTGGAGTGGCTACCGTGACCGGCCCTACTCCTCGGGCTAGCCGGTAGGTTTCTCTTCGCTTCACCGTGGGCGACGAGACCACGTTTACTAGAGCCTCTACGCCACGACAAACCAGGAACCAGTTCGGGAGCAAATGATGTTGGTTTGGGTCTTATGAGTTTTGGTATGGGATTCCTTACACCTCATTTTTTTATTACTTAACCTTTGTAACATTCTTCAAATATATCTAACGGTGATAAATATATAATGAAAACACCTCAATCACAACTTTTGTTTACAAAGGACCAAAAACCTATGTAACGCATACACTTGCGAGAACACATGAAATGAAGATAACTGACTTTTAAATATTCACTTTTAGATATTTGTCGTTTAGAAATTATAACGTGTTTTTTTTTAATTATAATGAGTTGGATATTTTTTGGTTGACTATTCAGGTTTATATGTTTATTGCCACCAAATTGTAAGCATTGTTGTGTTGCATTTTACAGCTAAAGAATTTAGAGCAGTGATTCCCAAAGTGGTCAATATCGACCCCTAGGGGTCTATGATAACCTGCAAGTGGTCTACGTCAGCGAAAAATAATTTTGGGGGTCCATGAAATGAAACGGCTCAGATGGTTGGATGGTGTGAAAGAAGATCTAAAAAACATTGGAGTAAGAAACTGGAAGCAAAAAGCCCTAAACAGA
>DWLS01004116.1:0-14502 GCA_018246255.1 Pachliopta kotzebuea | reverse complement strand
TATGCACCTGCCTACCTCATAACATCTCTGCACCACCTAAGGTAGACTGCAAGATAATGCCAATGGCATTAAGTCTGCCCTTTACACTAGGTGTAAGAAATAAATAAATAAACCTCTAAAGACAGCAGATTTAAAATCATGTAGGTCAAAACGCGCTTTCAATAGGTATTTAAACCAATAATTCAATTATTTAGTTCAGGCCCCGAAACTAATACTTAATATAAATAAAAAAAAAAAAAAGAAACAATTTAAATATGTAATATGTTTCTGTTTTTATACTAATCTAATGAGATGGATGAATTTGATGATATTTAATAGGTTTGTTGATATCAGGTTCGATTTTATACGAAAACAGCAGGTTTTAGTGAAATTTAAAATACTATATAAAGTAAATGAAATTACAAATTATACATCGCCCTTCTAGACCCCATCAACGCTCCCAATTTTTTCTGGGCCTCTTAACACCCCCCTCTAGGTTTCAAACGTCCCCAAAGGGGCGTTATCGCCCTCTTTGAGAAAGACAGATGGATACGTCCGAGACCGCCCCGCACTCAAAGGGTTAAAACACCACGCCTTATGACGGAAGTTGCCTGTAAATGCAATAGTTATATAGAAGTAAATAGAATATGTCAGCCATAAAGTTAGCATAGCGACATCCCATTCTGCACGGACACACACCAAGGGAAAATATAACTAGGATAACTTTTTGCGCTTTACACATTTAAGAAGTTCAATGCCATAATAGAAGTGACAAATAAAGATTTTTTTTAATATAAAAAAAAAATACTTAAATATCATTGATCATTAAAATGTAGGTTAGGATATTCCTTTCTTTTATTGAGGATTCTATAATCCCTATGGTCACCAGTGACCGCATTGCGCTATGGGACAAAAAATTTAATTTACATTATAAGGTTACTGTTGACCTGTAACGAGGGAATAAAAGTTTTTTCTGTGATACATCAATTTAATTTATATTGATCTGTATTTTTTTTTTCTTTATTCGTTTCCTGTATAGTGAGACAGGGATTAAAGTCTCTTTTCTTATTCTTTTCCTTTCTGTATCTGGTTTGGACAGCATTGCTATACACAATCGAAAAAAGACGACAGAGGGAGGAAAAGGGAAAGAGTTAATTTCCTTTTGTTTGCGAGTGAATGTTGAATATTCTTTACTTGTCTATTTTGACCACAACCAATTCGGCTAAGAGGTTACGATTAAAAGACCTGTTCGTAACTGAGTATTGTTTATTTACTTCTAATCACATAAAATAAACCTTAAACACTACATCGTTTAAAATAATTAAGGCACATTATGAAATACGTAATCTTATACATTCTATACATGCCTGCCTTCAGTAAAAGAGTAACTTGGTCGAAACAAATACAAACAGAAAAATGTACATTGATGTGTGTATTGCAATATAAATTATGAGCATTATTGCAAGGTATAAAAATACAAAAGTAAATAAATTATAAACTAAAAAGAGCCGATTAATTTCAGCACAAAATAATTATTGGCAGTGTTTTATTATTTTTAAATAGGCTTCCATTTGCCTATATAAATTACAATGACTCTCATCATTAATAATAATTTTGACTTAGTTTCCAAAAAATACGAAGTGATCTTTATTAAAATAATTAACATACATTTTTCAGGTGGTCACGGGGTTAGTTTTCAAAAAGTTCATCATGATATTAATATTTAATATTACTTACAATAGTTTATTTTAAATTTGACAATTTAACGTTTACGTCTAAAATTTTGATGTTATCGTTGAAAGGAACTATGTTTCTCATGTCACAATAAAAAATCGATTAAAAAACTATTCGATTATAGTTAATATTTTTAAACTGTTATCGTTTTTTTTTTAAAGTTGGTAACACCTCGAAAAACTATCTGATATGTGAATCAGTTGATTTATGAATCTTGTTCGTGGCATCCGAGTCCCGCTGACCAGTTGCAGATGCCGCCGACAGGGTCGAAGGACAGGCCCTTGGGGCAGACGTACTCCCAGCCGAGCAGCGCGCCGCTCTCCATGCGCGCGCACGAGATGAACTTCTTGCAGGAAGACGGATGCGGGAAGTTGCCAATGTCTAAGCACTCGATTGTACCTGTTTAGTTATTTCCGATTATAAAATCCATTTCACGACAACGCACATTGTGTATAAATAAAAAAAAAATGGAAGAAAGCTGTATTTAGAATTTCTGCAACAAATACTCACCATCATTTTACTATCATACTCTTTTGTTCTAATATTTTTGGTAATCGTATTTATCATCATCATCAGCCGATTGACGTCTACTGCTGGACATAGGTCTCCCCCAATAATTGGCAGATTTGGCCATCTCTTACCACGCTGGCCCAATGCGTGTTAGTGGGCAGCCAGAACCTCGTCGCAGGCTTGAGTCCCGTGGGATGTTGAATGGTAATAAAAAAAATGAGATTGCTTTGTTCTACTATATTTGGTACTGCTTTTTGTTTAAAAGTGGATGCGTAAAACTGCGTACTGCAATTATAAAGACTTATATCCAGTAGAGTAATCATACAGACTGATAACGATGTATCATATATGGAACCATTTTAATCTATTATTAATAGAAAATCACATCGTTTTTAACCTTGCTTAATACTAATAAATTTTTGAAGAAGAAAAGAAATCTCATATATATTCTTAAGAATCTCGTAGTCAAGGTAAACAAAGCAATCTCGAAACAATAATTTCTAGTTGTGAATAAGTTGTGAGGAATTTTTCCATTTATTTAATCAATGTCAAATTAAGCCCGTATTACTTACCTTTGGCATGAAGCACCACTTTTGCGCCCTCCTGGTAGTTCTTCACCACTTTCTCCTGACTGTCGTCATAGTAATCGTAGTTGGCTATAGGCTTTATTACTCTACCAGGTTTTAATATTTCGACTTTCTCAATGAACTTCTGTTCTTGCGTAATTTTTGGTACTTTCACGATCTTCACTTTTTGTACTTTACGAACTTTATCAAATGGTTTCCTCGACACCACCACCCTTCGGGACTTTATTGTCGTGGAAGCTGTGGTGGTAGAACTCGGTTCAGCAGTCGATGAAATTCTTCGGTAGATCGTTTTCTTTCTGCTTACTTTTTTAGTGGTGGACGTGGGCTGCGTTGTCGTTACTGGCGATAAATATTGATATTCATCTGAAAAGGTTTATTAAGTTAATCCTCTTTAACTATTTTGATTGTAAACTTTAATTTTAGGCAAAAATTAAAAGAGGAGGCAAATTTATCTTACCGTCGTAGGTTTTAGTAACTGGCGAAGCTAGCAGGTATTCTCTAGTGAAGTACGATGGGTCTTGGCTCTGGCCATATCCAGCAGTCGAGTAACTGAAGTCATCTATGGGGCCTGATACAAACTTCTCTATCGTACTTGGGTATTGAACAGAAGAGGGATTCTCATCTGGAGATTTTTCTTCATTGCCGTATCTGATGGTAGAAGGATTCAAATCTTGAACAGCTCCCGTGTATTGTGCATTTAGATTTGAATAACGCTCTGTTGATACTCTATCTTCTGCAAATTCTGTTCTCAAAATCCCTTTTTCAGTTGATTCCTGGTCCAAAGTTGGCGATGGATTTCTATTGCGAGATATGTCAGTATATTTCTTATTTGTGTACGTCTCGATTTGTGGCGTTTCTGTAATTTTATCTACTGTATCCGTGTTTATGGATGATGAACTTTGTGCGAGCGACGATTCTGTGTATCTTTCGATTATTCCAGTAGTTGGTCCATCGTTTTGGGTTTCAGAGGTAACGTCACCCGTGGCTGTGTTAGAGTACCTAGACACAGGTGGTCTGGTTCTGCGCGGCACGCTAGTATACCTTTCACTGGTAACCGCTAGTTTCAACGTGGGAGTAGTTTCTGTTGTGTACTGTTCACTGTTTGTGTAACTGTACGTGGAAGGTCTTCTTCGACGCGGAACTACTGTTTTCCCGGTTGTGCTCGCCACCGTTTCAGTCGGATTGGAATTTTGTACGGTTTCACTGGTATACTTTACGGTTTCTGTAAATGCGTTTGAAGACGGCCTTCTTCTTCGCGATACTTCTGTATACCTCTCGTTTTCTGTCGTGTATCCTGAAGTGGGATTTGTGCTTTGTAAGGCGCCAGTTGTGTCGCTTTCAATTGTAGTTGTGGAAGGTTTCCTTCTGCGAGATATCGACGTGTATCTGTCGCTTGTTTCTTCATATGTATTTGTAGGTAAGAGATTCTGAGGCGTGGTAAAACTTTCACCTCTGTTGGTATACCTGTTTTGCGTTCTGGTGCTGAGCGGTACTACTGAGTAGTTCTCGCTTGTACTCGTATAAGTTGATGGTGTTTGTTCTTGTGATATTCTCGTGTATTTATTGTCTTCTGTTACATATGTTGGAGTGGATGGAATTGGCTCACTTGTGATTTCTGTGTATTTTTCTCCGCTAGCAGTGAAACTGTTGGAAGGGTCCAAGTTTTGTGAACTACCAATGTATCTAGTCGAATCAAAATATTCATTTGTAGACGGCCCTGCATTTGCAGTGTCACTGTATCTGTCGCTTGTGTCGAAATACTTTCGTGTCACACTTAAATCTTCTGATAATCCGGAATATCCAACGTTTGTGTTTAAGTATCTACTAGTTGAAGGACTAGTTGTCCTATGTATTTCAGAATATTTACTCGTTCCCACAAAAACGTCGGTGGGAGAAAGAGTTTGTAGGGTACTGGTAAATTGATCTGTGGCACTAGTAGTAGAAGGTCTTCTACCACGTGTCCTGCCAGTTACTGTAATATACTTGTCACTCGTTTCTAAATATTTACTCGTACCAATTGGGTCTTCGATTGTTCCAGTAAATGTATTTTTGGTATTCAAATATTTATTAGTCGATGGATTTACTGTGGTAGAAATTTCAGAATACTGTTTATTAGTGCTAACAAAACTATCTGTAAGGGAAGGAGGTTGAGAGTTCCCCGTATATTGATCTAACCCGCTAACAGTAGTAGGTCTTCTACTACGAGACCTACCTGTAGGGCTTATAGTTTGCGCTGTTTCACTAGAGCTTACGTATCGGCTCGTCGGTGTTACATCGTAGGACACTCCACTATATTTATCCACTGTGCTTAAGTACTGTATCGTGGATGGAGGTGATTTGGAGTACTTTTCACTTGTGTCAGTGTATCGTTCTCCCGTTGGATTAATGTTATGCGTCGCTGTACTTGGTTCAGTGGTACTCAGATATCTGACAGTTGAGGGACCCAAATTGCGAGATACTCCTGATAGGCCCGGGTTGTTAATTGTTGGAGCAGTAAATCCTGCCGGTTTGGAGCCTACGAAGCCATTTGTTCCTGGCAGTACTGTATCTAGCAGGTCATTTGATAATACACCCGTGGAAGTTGGGATATAGTTGTTAGTTGAACTGTAACTGGGTGTTGTGGAGTAAGATTTAGGGTATGACGGTGTCTTTGTAATTTCTTGGTGATACTGCGTATATTTGGCCTCTAAAGTATTATATTTTGGTGACCTTCCAGTAGATCTAACGTCATATTCATAATCCGATATGATTGGTACGGGTGCTTCCAGAAGTTTGTGTGCGGCGAGCGCAACAGCTGTTTCAGCGCTGAAACCTGTGAAACCATAAATTCAATATAACATTTATACAGACATTAAAAATCGCTAAGGTGTCAATAAAATTTTATTAAAGAGGTGAAAATCAAAGGTTATTTACCTTCTACGGTGTACTTTGCTTCTGTTGTAGGATCTACGTCAACATCATAGACCTCTTGCGTCTTAAGCCTCAGCGCGTCGTCTAACTGAGTTTGCTTGAAGTTGGAGCTGTACTTTTTGCTTTGTCTCTTTTTCTCTTCATCATTGCTAGCAGAAGGATTTTGATCCTGTTCATCTTTAAGAGTAACCAGCGGCCGCCTTTGGACTTTTGGATTCTTCTTCTGTTCGGAACGAGAAGTTACAGCCACATCATCTATTAAGTCTGCAATATAAAAATAATCAGATTTTTCATGCTGTTCAGTGACAAAAAGTTGCATAGCATCTAAGGTAAGTACAGGAATTGTGAGGTATGTTATAGATAAATTTTGGATGGTAGATTGTGTTGTTGGATGGTTTGGTATAATTATGAGATTACGCTACATTCAGCTCTGAGAAAATTCGAGAAAACATTATAGAATATATTTATATTGTGAAAATTATGATAAATCGTAAAGAAAATTTTCTAACCAGTCTCATCAATGTCTGGTAGATATTCATCAGTATCTATGATGCTGGTAGGGGCATGTGTTGGAGTCGTGGTGGCCTGCGTTGTGGTCGTGGTTGTGGTGGTAGAGGTGGAGCTGGCGGCGGCAAACGGCCGCCGGCGGTTCGCCACGCGGAACGGTCTTCGCGATACTTCTGTAGCTACTGTCGTGGATGGTAATGGTTTCGTTGTTGCTGTTGAAATAAAAAAAAAATTAAATTTAATTATATATGTGAATAGTACATTGCTCATTATCTCTTTATTATTGTTCTAGTAGTTGCCCGTTGCATTCGCTACTAAAAAACTTAAAAAGAATATATGGTATAAAATTAATAAATTCATATATATATAGCCACTAAGTTGGCATAGCGACATCATATTCCGCACGGACGCACGCCAAGAAAGCGAAGATATTAGTAGGATTGCAATACTGAGACTAATACAGCATCACTGTGTTCTTACTGATTTAGTGAGAGGCGGAATGTTCTCAGCTTCAGCGTCTTCAGCCCCATTGTGACTCAACACAATGAACTTGATTTTAAGTGTTGCTAATTGCGAATAAAATAAAAGGACTCAGAAAAGAATCTTTGGTATCTTTAATATGCAGTTATCTAAATAGTACAATAGTAAAGTTATATCAATGAGATTGCGAACTGTTCAAGGCGAGGCATACTAGGAAGTGTCCGCTGACTCAGAAGCTATTTACATAAAAACTATGTCAGTAATTCTTTACGTGCGATGCAATATTCAAGGTGAAGTGTTTACACAGCGTTGAGAACATAATATTAAATGCTAAGTTAATATTATCAAACGGTAAACATTTTAACGGTGAACGGAAAACATTTATTTTATGTGAAATTTTCTTTGCGACGCAATGTTAATGTGACACGCAATTACAACTCCTCTCACACTGATAATTAATAATTAGTAAATAAGGATAGATTTAGAAATAAATTACAGTGTCTGGTGGTAGATTGGTGGTGAAGAGACTTTTTGAAGCATTAATAACAGAGTAATTTAAAAATATATATTTTACGTTTGCATAGAACGTATTCGAGTAAAGTAGGTATTAGTAGAAACTCACACGTATTTTATTTATTACTATTTACTTCTATAAATATTTATTATTAGAAAGTAAGTAAATAACAAGAGGTTTGTAAGTTTATGATGAAATTAAGATAGGTCAGGCTGTGTTGAGGTGTTAACGTTTCTAAAAAATAAGGGTTTGATCCCTAAAAATCATGACTACCGGTGAAGAAAACCATCGGAAGGAAACCGGTATGTTTTAATTATAACAACTTTCGTAGAAATGTTATATTCACAAACCGAGACAGTTAACGTAGCGAATAATGGTCCCATATCTCTGTAGTGGGATTTCTGATGATAGGTTTCTGTTACAACAGACCGTTTAGGTAGGTACCACTGCAGCTCCTATTGCAGACAAACAGTACTGTGAAAATTATATTGTGTTCCTGTTTGAATCTATCCTTTTTTGCCTCAAGACGTCGAGCACAATGTGGTGTGTATCCCATCTTAACCAGCGACTTATTATTATTGGTGAGTATTAATATCAGGTGATTTTTGTTTGCTTCTTCAAAGAAAAACTAGTCAACTTATAACTCCTAATATTAGTACTTTCCATGCAGTCGTTAAGTAAGGAAAGTTCCTGTTTATGCACACAAGAACCAGTCGACTTCTTTATAAGGCTCCCACGAGCGCGGCTCGGTGTACTTTGATTCACTTCTTATAATTAACGACTTTCTTCACCGATTTCACTGACAAGGGAATCTTTAATTTTCCGCCGCTTTTCTATCTTGTTATCTACAATGGTTAAACTTGACAGTTTCATGTAATTACAAGTTATAACTAGATGGAAGATTGTGAAGCACGCTCGCCTGTATTACTCCGGCTCTCGTACGGTTTGAATACATTTTTAATTATTAAATAACTAGTTAAAGTTAAATAAAACGACAAATAATAAATATATACAGAAATACAAATTATTACAATAATAACTAGGAGTAACATAGATAAAACTATTTAACTAATATAGCATATTATACTCTACACAAACATGAAGGCGAATGAAATTAATAGTAATTACTTAACCAAAGATATATACATACATAATTTAGTATTGAAATAGGTATTTTCTTTTCTTTTTATAGAAGTGACTAGATACGCAAGGCGTTCACCTGATGGTAAATGATACGCTTGCTCATAATATGACGCTGGTTAAGATGGTATACACAGCACCACATTGCGCTCGTTGCCTTTCGACATGTGTATGTCTCGTTACCCCAGTAATTTCACTAGCATACAGCACCCTTCAAACTACAAGACAGTAATGTTACATATTACTATTTCGCGGTAGAAATAGGAGCTGCGATGGTATCTATCTAGACGGTCTCTGGCAAAAGAGACCTGCAGCTAAACATTGAGCATTACTTTTTTGTGGACGGAGGTTAACTGTTTTAAAATTATAGTATCTTTATACTGAGGTTTGGGTTTAGTGTCATTATCTAATATTATATAAACGATGAAAGTACGTCCGTACGTCCGTGCGGCCGTCACGGCCAGCGGGCGGCTTTCTAACCATCTCCTCGAGCGGCGGCTGAGTCATCAGCGGACGCGGCCTTTGATGGTAACTCCAATAACAAAACTACTTCTGTGACTCAGTTGGTAACTATCTTATATTGCAGAGAAATAATTGGGAAGGCAAAAGAAAGAAATCAGTAAACATCAGAGTACTGGAATGGCAACAAAAGAAATTGTGTATAAGGAAAAGGAGGAAATTTTAGAAAGCAACAATAAGGAATGAAAAAGATTGTAAAACGAAAAAATTTAAATGATATAAAGAGTACTAGGAAATAAGGTAAGAGTAAATAAGGAAATGAAAAGATGGTAATAGACTAAGTATACGTCGAGTGAGAGGCGATGATATGGAATTTGAGATAAAATTATGAAAAGCAAAAAGGTATGAAAGAAGTGATGAATGAGAGATGAAAAAAAGAAAGGAGACAAAAAAGGTAAAAATAAAAGAAATAACGGAAGCGAATTATGTCTCTGTCCCACTTTGCGAGGGAACATTAAAAAAGAGTTGCCTTGTAACGGAGGTCCCTCATTCGTTTTCAGTACCACATAACCAAAAGATTAAAGTTACTGTAATAATATCAATCGTATTGTTATGATCATGCTTATGAGCTTCACCATCATCCACTTTACATTATTTTCTTCCAAAACAACCTCCGATTAATTTCAGGTCCAATAATCATAATAAAATCAGTTCAGAACTACACTTCTAATGCGTGGTGGGGTTGATTAATATTTATTATTACAAATATTCATTAGCATAGAAATAACATTAACACAGTTTTTTCGTAATATTTACATGTAAACCATTAAAGTTTACAACAGTTCTCTTTTGTTTGATGTAAAATTTTGTATTTTTTATGATTATAGTAATTTTAACTACCTAAAATGTCTAACAAACAGTCATACCAATTTTTAATAAAGCTATTTGAATACAGAGGTTTTGTTTATTTATAACAAATGGTAAATAATAGAACTGATATACGAAAAATTGGCTGTCTTTAAAATCTTTTAGTCATCATCATCATCATCAGGCGATAATTGTTTTTAATCATGTCTTTTAGTGCTAGTCTTTAATTTTTTTATTCGAAGAGAACGAGACGAGCACCACTTTCACATGATGGTAAGTAACTGCCCATAACATGCCGCTGGTTAAGATGGTATATAGCAGCTTAACTCGTCAGCTTGAGACATGTTAATACTCGTTACTCCAGTAATTTCACTAGCATACAGAATCTTTCCCAACACAGTGATATTTGCATTTGGCGGTAGAAATAGGAACTGTGGTGGTATCTACTTAGATGTTTTCCGGCAAAAGAGGTATACCTCCAGAATTAATAACTGGATCCCTTGCTGATGGTATTACACAATAAGTCTTCATATCTATAATGATTGCAATGCGTCATACTGTTTATCTATGTAATGATCTCTTACGTACAAAGCAGTAAGAGCCAGCGGCCTGGCATAGAAAAAGCCTCTCACTTTCTCTTTAAATAAACATAAGAATTTGTTTAAGTCACGCCTCAAGTTCACACTCGTTAACTATTCAGATTATTCAAATTAGATTTTGAATAATAAAGTTGAATATTCATTTTACTACTACAATCGAGAGAGGCTTAATAGGTTTCCAGTTTATGAACTTTTTGCATCATCCTTATTTAAACGACAATGTCCGTCCATCCGTCTGTCCGTCAACAATTTTCAATCTCGAGAACTACAAGGAGTAGGAGCTGATACTGAAATTTGTCATACAGACAGATCTCGCTTAGATAAGATCAGAGCCGTTGGAATTTTGTTGGTACGTGGTCGGGTTCCCGAGTAGTGAGTGCCCAAAGTTACATAACTTTGTATAGGCGACTTGTACATATTAAATAACAATGGTTTGAAAATAGGAGGTGTAAGGGATCCCATACAAAACCTCACAGAACCAAAGCCAACCTCACCTGCTGGTGCAGCCTGCTAATCAACAAACGAGGCTCTAGCTCCTCACAAATCCGCATTAAGCGAATGTGGTGGGAGACGGCCCAAATCCCGTCACTATTAGAGGAGGACTTTGTCCAGCAGGGGACGTCTCTCGGCCGATGATGAACTCACTCTCATTTCTTTCTGTAACTAAATCGCTACCATCGAGGGTCTGATGTTATCAGACGGCGTGAATCCGGTTCGCGAAATGTAATGGTAATTTGCGAAGCGGCAAACGTTCTCATTGTTTGTGAGTTCAGCGGGAACTGACCGTGAAGGGAGTTCAGCTTTATTTGTCGTCTCAGCAGATATTTAATGCTCGTTCCCCTGCAAATTGGGACAGGGATTTCATTTACTCTTTTCATTCATTTTTGCTCCTTTCTTTTCCTTTCGTTAATCTTTATTCTTTTTCCTATTTTTATAAATTTTGTTATTTTTCTTTTATCTTCCACTCTTTAACAGCCTTTAGCTATTTTTCTCTTCTCATATGCATCGCGTTTCACGCTTCCGTCGCGGCATATTCAACTTTTACAATTTTTTTTGCTTTAATTTTTTAATTTTCTTTGTAGTAACGGTTATTTTACTTTCTATTTTTTTATTTGTCTATTTATCGCTCTCAGCAGATGTTAACACCAACACTATAATTCACTATAAATCGATACATTGGAAACATTGATTTTTTTGTATGTTATTCCTCTTCCCTAGGTCAGTGTGGAACAAGGCTAGTTGAAATCATTTAGATTTTTGTTACTTTTATTTCCTATCATTCCATTTGCTTCATTCTCTCTTCTTTCTCTTTATTTACTTATTTATGCTAATTACATACTTTTCTCGTACTTCCTTTCCATTCTAACATGGGTTTATATTATCTGTCAATAGGTTAATACTAGACTTTAATTTAAAAAGAAGCTAAGACAATATGATGAAGGTCGTGAGAAACAGCTGGATGCAGACAGCGTAAGACCGATCGTTGTGGAGATCTTTGGAGGAAGCCTATGTCCAGTAGTCGGCGTTTATCGGCTGATGTTGATGATGATGATGAGGCAATCAGAATAGATGGTTCAGCATAATCAGTCCGCGGAAGTCCTCTACTAGGCCTCTTCCAAGGACCTCTTTTAACCGAATTTTCATGCGTAGATGATTTCATAAGGCTTCAATCTCTTTTTTATTTACTGAGATTGTATTGGTATTGATGGTATTGCATAATAAAGCGGTGGTGAGAAGGTACCATGGTACCTTCTCGCCGCCAATGGACTGTGATAGTATGTCATGGACATACTATCACAGTCCATTACAAAAATCATACGTACACTTATTTATTTAGTTCAAAACTATTAGGTCTTGTAGTTTTATTATTGTCTGGTTACTCTAGTAATTTCACTAACGTACAGCATCTTTTAAACCGGAATACAGTAATGTTTACATATTACTATTTGGTGGTAGAAATAGGAGCGGCGGTAGTACCTACTTAGACGGTCTGTAGTAACAGAGACCTACCACCAGTAAATAGGTATTAGTACAGTTCCTATTTCTGCTGCTATATATCAGTCAACACAGATTACTGTGTTCTAGTTTGAAAGCTGCTGTAGCTGTTGAAATTACCGCGGTAATGAGACATATTTTCTTGTAATTTAAGACGACGATCATTATGTCGTGCTGTGGATATTATTCTAACTAGGTTAGTAAAATACTTTACTGCTTTATTTCATATATTTAATTTACGGCCAGTCAGGCCACTCCTTCCTTTAAAGGTATTTATTAATGATTAAATACCGGCAGTTCCATAACAAAAGATTTCATAATGGTCACGCAGCAACATATAATAATTCAAATGTTATACAACACTATTGTGCGGTATCCGCGCGTTACACAAACACGTGAGCGATTCGTTTTTTTTGCTTTTCCAGGGGACAATTCCGCGGCAATTATGTCATTAATGTGGCAACATCGTAAGCCTCAGTCGGCCATCTTTGTTCGTTGTCTATGGTATATCTGGTGCAATACTGCGAGAATTTATGTCACTGTTACACACAAAGTATACATTCAACACTAATAGACCTAACAAATCAAGCTATGACAGCTTAGTTTGTGAGACAAACTTTCGCGGTATATTTATTGAATAGTTGCGAATTTGATTCCCGAAAAAAACGTATGGAAATCGGTAAGTTTTAAATATAACGCCATTTTGATAATCACTAACAAGGATTTGGCTAGAGTAATAAAAATCCCTTGACTATCTCGTTATAAGAGAAGGGACTTACTCCCTGTAATGGAAACGAATTTTATATTGTTTATAAAAATATAGTTAGCTTAAAAAAATATTTATTAAATTAATACAGTTTCCTCAAAACATATTGAACCTTTTTAGTTATTTATACTTCGGTTAATCGCTTCACTAAAGTCTAGGCACGTGACTATGACAGTTCAACATCGCCGCCGTACTTTGAGTTAAAAGATCTGTGAAATTGGCCCGTCTAACGCAACCGGTATATCGCAACACCGCCGATACATGATCCCAACGACAAAGTTCGCGTGAGAATTGTACATGTCGCCGGCGCCGGGGAAATAATTCCATTAAAAAACATTGTGACAAAATTTTGCGCGGGAAAATTTTACAGAAATCATGGTTATTAAATACATTATAAAGAAAAAGCCAAAAAAATAAAGAAGAGAAGAACTTACACCGAGAATTTCAGCGTGTGGCTGCGTCCTGGACGTAGTTTCGCGCCGAAAATTTCTAAGTTATTATTATATTAAAAACTTTGGGTTTTAATGAATAATATTCAACAACAACAAAGTGAAAATATTAAGTTACAATGGAGACCAAGGATTATATATGGAAATGATTAAGCAAATAATAACAGTAAAGTGGAAACGTCTGGATTATACTCCCCGGATTGACTGTTTGTATTGAACGGACATACTTTTGAATTCATCTTAACATCAGATTTGTAACAAGCACCTGGTAATATAAATAATTTTTATTTGGATTCTACTATGATTACTTATGGATGTGACTCCGACCAATTCAAAATATCAAAGAAGTATATGACCGAGAATAATAAGACATGACAACATTAAGACAAGATATGGCGTCGGCCTTACAATCGAGAACAATGAAGACGTGGCTTTGGCCTTTAAAACTAACAAAATTTTCAGATAATTACTAAAAATAAGACCTGGCTGTATGGACTTAAGTCTTTTGCCTTTCCCTTCAGCGATAAATTAATCATCATCATCATAAAGAAGAGAAGATGTAGTTTTGATCATGGTTCCTCCCACATATTTAATAATAATTCAATTCAATTCTTTGCTTTATGACTTCTACTGCTCTGCACAATGATTTCGCCAATGATTTGTAATAGTGAGAATACACACAGGGGATAGAAAATTGATCGGTATAAAAGTGAAATTCTACCAATACGCAAGAGAAACCAGAACTTTGGCGACGAATACCCAAAAACAAAGGACAACACAAACATATATCATGTAGTACAGTAACTAAACAGAGATTTTATAGTAAAAACCTTTTGACGAAACTGAACGCGGGAAGACTTGACAGATGTTATGGTTATTAAATAGATTATAGACAGGTTGTAGTTTACGTCACGATTCCTACCACATATTTATTATTATTATTTTTCGGTTTATGGCTTCTACTGCTCTGCGCAATAATTTCGCCAATGTCTAGTGATGGTGAGAA
>DWLS01004115.1:0-14503 GCA_018246255.1 Pachliopta kotzebuea | reverse complement strand
GAGCGCAGGGTCCGATGAAGCTTTCACGGCCACAATAGTGGCCGAAAGCATCGACATCACCCGAAAAAAAAAAAAAAGAAAAAAAAAATTGCATTTACTAATTTAGTGTTATCATAAATATGATTCCATCAATACATTTCACATGCACAAGTTTTATTTGTAACACTATTTTAAATAAAAAAAATTCCAAAACCTTTTTTTATACTAATACCTGTATAGGAATTATTTTTATTAACAGAGAGGTTTATTAATAAATTACTAATTAAAAATTAAGAACCAATGGAATGCAATAAATTTATCACTTTATCGTACAACAACGAATTCGCATCTATCCCCCAAAGGTAGTCTAAATGTGTAAACGTTGGCATAGGTACAAGCATCCTAATTGGGCTCCCCAATTCTTTATATAAACGATCTACATCTTTAACTTGTGATAATGGATCGTTATGGGAGTAATGTAAAAATGTTGGAATAACAATATTTGATAAATCATATTTCGGTGGATTGCGACTGCCGTATTTCGCCAGATTCTTGAATAAACCATAATTGTATCTACGAAATTGTTTTTGGGCGATACTTTGACCATAATGAGCAAATTGCTTAACAGATGAACCAGCAGGCGTATGCCCAAATATCACCGGCATCATAGTCTGCGGACAAGAAAAAACAATTACAAATAAATTTAAAAATGTCATAATTTTTCATTACAATTTTTAATTAAATAATTCTTTGTATTTTTGAATTGCTTGAACTCACCTGGAGTCGCCTACTCAGTCCAACCGGTACTAAGGCCTACCACTACGACAAAACGGAAACCAATTCGGGAAGCTGGCAAAATATCTTTCACCGTTATTTTAAGTAAACTATTCTTTTTCAAATCGACGGAATTCATCGTTATTACTTACAGCGTTGTGTTGTTCTTCATTCCACCCTCCTATCAAAAACAATATATTTGTACAAATTGCTTGGGTAATAACATGGTCTCTGCAGAACGCCTCGCCAGCCCATACCATTGCCAAACTATTAGGCATGAATTCGCCGACTCCAATAAAACTGGCGATACTCTGAAATATAAAAACAATGTTAAGAAAAGAAAATATTATTTTTGAAACAAAGCGCAAATTTGATAACAAGTACCAACACAACTTTTTTTTGAAAATTAAATGCATTTAGCATATTTAAGTAGTCAAAACTGAAAGATTGTTGAAACTGCTAATAAATAGAATCAGAAAAATCACAGAATGTATAAAGACACTAAGTGAATCGTCCTTACTTCTATGTGTATAAAATTTCACAATCAATTTTAGTAGTAGGTAAAATAAAAAAAGTGAAAATAAACAAAAACTAAAAATTCCCGTTGATTTGAAAAAAATACAATACTTTTGTATTTAATATATTTAAATAATTTTATATTTACCTCAATATTATTCGCATGAGGAGCTATCATGTTTAATAGGGGACTCTTGTTATGCGCCATATACGCAACAGGGGCAAATGCGTGCATGGAAATTATCTTGCTGTTGTACTCCGGACGAAGAGAACCCATGACGAAGAAAGCTGTTGTGCCTTGCGAGTGACCTATGTAATGAAGTTTCTTTTGTCGTGTATACGCTAACGCATAATCTATCATCGTAGGCAAGTCTGTATTTCCAATCTCATCCCAACTGAAATCCCAAAATGCTGTATTGAACATACTGTCGGGATTTAAGCGTACATGCTTCCGAGAATAACGGTTACCACGAGCATTACCTAACCATACATCAAATCCTTTTTCAGCCAAAATGTATGCTGTAAAAGAAAATGTTTTTGTTTTATGATCTTAACCATATTAACAACAATTAAACCTCAAGAGATTGCTACGATATTTACCAAAGCTCGTACCAGGCCCCATAATTATCCAATCCGCTGACGAACAAAGTAAACCATGCATCAAAAAAACTACAGGCTTTTTGTCGTTCGGATTTTTATTGGAATCTCTTCCATGTGGAATTCGATGCATCTCCAATATGTAACCATCTGGAGTAGTTACAGTGTGCACTTCCAGAGGATATTTGTACTTACGAACGAGATTAGGCTTCAAAATAAAAACAATTAATGGTATTTGTAAACTTATGTAACAAAACTATTGTTATAAATTAGTTTAGCTAGAAGAACTAATTTTTCCACAAAATAAATAATTTTGTTGGTATATTATTTTTTAAATCGCAATGTAAAATAAAACCTGTAATAATTTAAACATACCACATTCAAACGAGCATCTTCTAATACATTATCTGATATTAGTGGACTCAAATTGTCACTTCTAATCAATTCTTCGATGTTTTCGTGAGGTGATCGTCTAGCTAATACTGACGCTGACCAGAAAAACACCAGCAACAATGTTATTCTTAACATTTTGTTAGCTAACTAAAAACGCTAACAATATTCTACAGTTGGCAGGCTTTATATATTACAGTTTTTAGATAGTGAACGATATCTTTAATACATCGATCATCGCTACTGTCAATTTTATCGCCAATAAAAAAAATTATATCATAAAAAAGTAATAAGCATTATTGGCATTGGCTAGGCCTGCTTCCTGCAAAGCGATTATAAACAATCAAAGATAATGTGGATAAAAATTGTATATAATCACTTGTACATAAAACAATTACAGAAGAAATTCCATGTAAGTGAAACACCAACAATGTTTATGAAGTCGGCGTTTATCTTCGCAGAAATACATTGCTTTTATAGTTTTTTGACATCTACCGACTTGCAGGTCAATCTCTTATATCATAACAATCAAAAACAAAATCAGGCACACTGTCGCGGTAGATATTTGAGATTACATTTATTTAAATTTAATTACAAAACAACTTTATTTGCAGAGCTAGGTCGTTTGCTGTTCTCAGGAAAAAACCAAACCGTTGCTTTACGGGAGTAGTACGATAATTGTTTTTCTGCGGTGCAGATGCATGGGCACACCGGCTGCCAGGCAACAGACGTGTCAGAGCTAAAGTCAACAGCCTACAGTGTAAAATGGCCATTTGTTTTGCACGAAGATACTAAAAGATATCCTTTAAGGCAGCCACTATCCTGTTTCTATTATCCCTTAAATATTCCGGCAGAGATGAATATACGGGTTTATGCTCGAGTACATTCTTACCACGGTGAAGCCGGCCCCCTGGATATTGTAAAAGTGCGCGGATAGAAGCAGAGACGTGTTCTAATTGCTCTAATGGCTTTAGCGCGAGCGGCTTACTGCTCCGCATAACTCATGACAGCGCCTTGGTAGCGCGATCGTAGCAAACTTTGAAGCCTGGCTCCGATCGAAAGAAGCGGCGCACGTCATCTTTAGGTTTATTATTTTGTTTTACGTGGAGGAAATGTCTTCGCATACTTGCCTTTGCCAGAGCAAAGACAGATTATGTCAGACTTGCACCAAATAAAACCTCTACGATGTTCACCTCGTCGCTGTACGGCAAGATCACGGGAACAGAAAACCATACGCGACACCCCCTGCGCCGGCCGCAAGAGCAGCCCCGTCTCAGGAAAAAAAATCTCCCCTTTCCCTTCTCTGGTAGGGCGCGCCGGAACATACGACGCACCCCCCTCTGGGCCTTTCGTCATATGGGCAACAGACTCCCCCGAGTCCGTCACCCAAAGGCCCTAGAAGCCAACAGAGCAAGCTCTTCCGGCCCCCTGCGGTGAATCTGGTGTTTGGCTCCGCCGCCAACCAATATTTGGCCGCGGAGGAGAGGGAGTGCGGCCGGCATTACACCAGCAATCCCCCTTCCCCACAGCCCGCCTCGGCTGCAGTTCATAGTTAGTGCGGCTCTTAAAAGCCACGCACCCTTGCCTTTTTTTGCCCCGTGGCCACTCCGAAGCGAGCAAGAGCCGCAGCTCTCAAGCTCAAACCTTGAGTGGCCACCGTGGCCGGCCCTACACCTCGGGCCCGCCGGTCTAGAGAGTAGCTCTGGTGAGCCGAGCCATCCTCGCAAACGTGCCGGCGGCCCGGTGATCGGGCCTTCCGCTGGAGCAAGATAGTGAATGCGAAAGCGACCCTATCTTCTCCCAACAATGCGGAGGAGGGCTCACGGGGGGGGGGTTTTAGTGGGTGAAAGTCCCACATAGTCCCTTCCGCCACGTATGTGGCGGGAAAGCAGTGCAAAGGCATTTTCCCCCACAAAAAAAAGGAACTCATTGCACACAGGTATTTCGGTGAGTTTCTGACAAAATCAACCGGATACTGATAACGCGATGCTAAAAAATGACAGTACAGAAGGCAAGTGGAGAGCAGAATCAGAAAAGAGCCGATGCGTGGACAACGGCATTGGTCGCCCTTGCTCGTCAGCCTTGTAGTCACGCCTTGTAGACTATTAAGTGTAGAACTAGGGTATACCTTACCTGTCGTAGAAGGGAACTAAAAGGGTTTTCGGATTTCGTGGGTATAAAGGATGGAAAGCTCTCCTTACTCAATAAAAGAACAGACATGGAATAGCAAATGTATTGTATAATATTTTCGCACTTGCTGCGGCCCAGAAAGGGTGCTTGTTTGCTCTTTTTTGTTGTGTCACCCTTCTATGAAACGAGTTAAGCCATAGTCTAAAGGGGTGCTGGTGCTTTGTATAAAAATGTATCTCCGGGGTATCTCCTAAAGCCTGGGAGGTTACTACCAAAAATCGAAATCCCACATAACCCTGTCTCCTCTGAAGCAGAGTAGTTTTGTTTCTATTTTGGAGATCCCCTCCCTATACCTTGCCCCAGATAATAATGGTCTAACATAAAAACTGATTAGTTCTTCATAAATTCAATATTTCTATCATCAATATCAAAATTTTAAGACAAAATACAAAAAATTATAAGCCTTTGATAATGACGATATTTGACAAAAGATAAAAATAAAAACTTATTCAAGTCCTACCTCCATTATTTTTATATAAATTTTTTACAGCAGGTCAGTGGTGAAGGGGAAGTAACATGTAATAAACATAAAATGTAAATAATAAAATATTATTTATTAAAAAAGATATTCACATTTAGTCAATTTAGTTGAACACTTTTTACGCAACAAAAAAATGAAACATTACATTTAAGTCCTTGTAAGTATTTAACTGGTACAATTATATAGCATATAATGAGTTTAAATATTTCTATAAATATTGCTGACCAAAACTAGCCCTTTCATAGTTTTTTTTTGTTCCAATTTACAAAACATAACCATGAATTTCAAAGTGTGTGATATTGTTATAATTTAAAAAAATATAACACAATTGCTATTACGAAACATTTTAACAAATTTTGATTAATTCAATTCCCATTTTTTTCGTAAATTTGGTAATATTTTTTTAAATGCATATTACAGGATTTTTAGTCTTTAAAGTCATAATATATACCTTCCTTCAAGAAAATTAATAAATTTATGAACAGAACATCATTTTCAATATATTTAAAACATAATTTTCAATTATTTACTTTTTTAATACTCCAAAAATTAGTGCACTGTACAGTATATAATCTTAGAACAGGTAAGCTTAGGTAATTATTGTATAGTGATTTTAAAACTGTTTAAAATAATAAGATCTTGCTATTTGCTAAAAGTCATCATCATCCGAATCAAGAGCAGCTCTTCGACGATCAAACTTGACAGTGCTAGTTGACTTGGGCATTTGCTGGTTTACAGATTCTAACAAGTCAATTAACTCCTTTTCAGATATTTTACTGCACACTTGACCTATTTGTGCCATTCTGCAAATCATATTTTCAACCATTGCTCCTTTTTCTGGTTTACTCAGTTTTATTGTGTTCACTGAAAAGAAAATATCAAATATAGTAATAAATGTGAAATTTGTAATGCTGACAACAATAATTAAATTTTTATTACATCTAGCTCTAGCATCTTGACTAAGTACTTGTGCCAAAATCGAATGTTTTGCATCTTCCATTGCTTTCATCTTTTCTTCTTGTACCTTGACCTGGTTTGGATCTCCTGTGCCCTTCGAAATGTAAAAATATTTATTGTGGATATAATATATTTCTTGTTTTTAAATATGTACATAACCTCCTAATGGAAATAAAAATCCTACCCCATGTTGTGATTGTAGCTGTGCTAGACGCTGTTGTCGAATTCTATTCAATTCTGGATCATCCATAATAAAGTTTTACGAAATACGCCGCCAATGAATCACGTAAATGAACACAAAATGTTCCCCAATTCCGTTTCTTTTTGACAGCAATAGTTTAATAACATTGTCAGCTATAAAAATGTTTCAGGATTAAGTCTCATAGACTCTACTGACTTTAATAAAAAAATAATAATATGAATAATATTCTAAAAGCAAAAGAAAAACGTTAGTTAAATCCAATTTATATTAAGGGTAACTATTATACATAATTAACTAATACTAATAACTTTTATGTTTCTCAACGTTAGCAAAAAAATTCTTTAAGGTTACATTTTAACAACAAGAATATATTTCAATATTTTAATAGTAACTATATCTGTCCAATCCTTCACTTCTTAAAATTAATGCCCAATGAGTGTTATTTGTTTTTATTATTTTTTAAGCTTTTAATCATTATTCAATTATATACACTCGCAAAAATCTAAAAAGTGTTGTTAACAAAATTAATCTGTAGTTACTTCATATACAACAAGTTTATCGCAACATTGTTCTTAAATTTAAACTAAATGGAATAAAAACAATGTAATTATTATCCACATAAACATAACAGTGCGATTTTCATAATAAACGCTTTAAGGTCCTGCAGTTTATCATTATTTTTTAAGTTGCTTTTAATCGGTAAAATATTATAAAAACGGTTCTTTCTTTTCATCAAAGCATGTTCTATAACACTGATAGCTATCATTATATAAACTCTAGATAACTCATCAATGATATAAAAGCGTCGAAAATTTTATCAGCTAACTCTTACCCTATAAGTAGATTCGCGCTAATTAGTACGCAGTGTGCTTTCAAGTCATTCGGACGTGTGACGCTTCTAAAAATTGTGTTTGAATTGTGCGTAAAATGACGACATGTGTTATAAAAGTTTGTTGAAATTACAAAGAACGTTTAAAAACAACTAGTAAAGTAACCTTATTTTAGATTTACTTACTGGCGGTGTAAGTAAATTCGAATTAATAATATTTCTTAAAAAAAAAACAATCAATAAAATAAATCCAATTAACACAATGCCATCTTGTCATTTATGTTGGTGTTCCCGGTTTCATAATACAAAATTCCTGTACGTGAACACCAAATGAAGCTAAAGAGATACAACCACTTAGCTGTCCATGGTAACTATACTTAAAATGAGAAAACAGGCAAGTGTAAGTCTAGAATAGTAGATAAACCGAACGAATCGTTATGTTAAGTTTTTGTTACATAATTTAAACAATATTATACGAAAAAACATTACTTTGTTATGGCAAACTAGCACCATATTCTGGGCTACGACAGACATTTCAAAACAAAAATCAACTAAAACGGCCTAGAAGTTCTAGAGTTTAAGCGAAACTAATGAACAGCTACAGATCTTTCTTTTATTTCTGATGATATGTTGTTAAGTAAAGATAAACTTTTTGATTAATTCTTTCGACTGATATCATAATATATATTATGTATTTTTTATTGCATTTTCCAGGTTCGATTCCAGGCACAAACACACTGTTTTTGAGTATGGTTCTTTTTGTTTTCTTGTCTTGATTGTAGTCTTTCAGCAAAATGTTTTATCTACAATATTTAAAGTACTTTTTTTTCATGTGGCGTAGCCATAGGACGCCCTATATAAATGATTATTATGTATCGATTTTACTTTATAGAAAACTTTCACAACTAAACCTTAACATGGCTAATTATCGCATTAATATGGAAAATATGTCCTTTGCTGGAATCCCTATACACCCACAGAAATACAAATACAATGATAGGTCGCGAGTGTAAGAGCGTCGCGCGACACACACCAGCCTGCAAAAGTTGACCTGTTTTTGTCTAGAGAGTATATAATCAAAAACTGATAGATTGTTTAATTTAGATAAATGAATTTATTTCACATGATTATGTTCAAGTAATTTTCCAATACAGATTTGTTTTAGTCAGTAAAAATCATAGATATGTCTTTCTCCCAAAATCAGGGTATCACCTGAAGATATTCCCCCTACATCAAGATTCAAACAATTATTGTAACTAATAACAACAATTTTATTATAAAATGTAAAAGAAAAATAAAACGCTGTTAAAAAAAAAATTATATTCATTACACATTTTTTGGCCTAATTGATACTATCATGCCATTGCAGCGTTTGATATTCTATATTTCCATAACTATTGCAGAATGCCAAAACAGCAATCTTATTTACAGCTACAGACAGTCTCCCTAATGCTACAATGTTTGTGGGACGTAAAGAATTCTCTGTACTATATATACATCTGACCATATAGGTGGCATGAAATCGAACAGGATCACCTACAAAATGAAAACAGATTAGATTTCTTTTAATTAAAATTAGGTTGTCAAAAGTCATCTTTGTACCTCCTAAATTACTTTTTTCCCAAACAATAATAACTCGCATGTATCTCTAGTTACTCCACATTTTAGACCAAATGACATTCGCACACCTGCATGTCTTTTTAGCTTATAAATAAATTCATTGAATGAACTTGTAGTAAAACTGACAACATTTTAATAAATTGTAGATGGGTCACAAGATAACTCATTGTTTTGTGGACCACAATCTGCATTTTTTCATGACTTGAGCAAAGCATTCAATTGGTGGTAGAGATATGCTTGTCCTTAACAATGTGGTGGTAAATAAGATGTTTACACTGCAGCCTCATTGTGATAAACCTTTTGAGATATAGGAATTAATGTAATAATAAATAAATGTAAATCTCATTACTCCAATAATTTATCTAATTTAAAATATCCTTCTATCTCGTACATAGGAACATTTGTATACTATTTGGCGAAAAAATTGCCTGTCAACACTTTTTCAGTATATAATTAATATATTACCTGGATATAACAAATAATCAGATCCGAATTTAGATCCACTTGTCATATAGAAACCTTTTTTCCATAGATCCTTAAAAATATTATATCTGATACTTCCCTCTTGATCTACTATACTAGGTTGCAAGATATCAAATGACACTTGTGTTGAAACTGAAATATGAATATTACTTAAAAGAACTATAAATAATTATTACCTATTTATTGTTATCAAACATTTACACAATACATTTAAAAATAACATAAATATTTTGTAATTATCAAAAGCTATAATAACTCCGTTAAAAACCAGATACAAGCACTGAAGATCTTGAAGAGCCGCGGGTTTGATCCCTACTAGGCCTGAGCTTCTGGTAAATTAAATCATTATCAGCATCATCAATTTTCTAAAGTGTTTTGCAACAACAGCTTTTGTGATGTGTTATCCACAAACCTATATTTCGCTAGTGACCCATAGCTTTTACTTCCTCTTATTGTAAAAGGAGGTCTGGACCCACCAGTTTTTTTTTTATAATACGGTAGTGGCAAACAAGTATACAGCCTGCCTGATGATAAGCAGTTACCCTGGCCTATAGACGCCTGCAGTACCAAAGGTACAATAGGTGCGTTGCGAACTCCGGAAAATAGGAAGGACATAAGAGTGCTCTTAATTAAAAAAAATTAAACCCAATATTTAAACCATGTCTACAAAATGTTGTCCATAAACTGCTTTTTATAAATAAAAAAAATAATATTTTTTTCACAAATAACATTTTTTAAATTTGTGCATTCTGAACAATTTCATCAAATTACATATTTATTATTAAATAAACCTAAAGATCTAAATAATTTATGCATTTCTGATACTAAATATATTTATTTTTTATTTCAAGGGCTTACTTTATTTTTTAATTTATTTATCAATAATACAAAAAGTCATATACAACATAAACTTACTAGTAAGCATTGAAAAAACCAAAAAGATTTGTCAACAATGTTGATTCATATCAGTCATCGCCCACACATAATATTTATAACAATATAGTAGTACATAGTAGCAAGAGCCAGGTAAGTGTCTTTAAATGTATTACAAAAGGTTGATGGTTGTTAATTTTGAAGAAAGTACAATTTTAATTTAGATTTAATGTTTTGGTGGGTTAGGTTGTTTTGCAGTATAGGAGGTAGTTGATTGATAAGCCGAGGTAGCAAATAACGATTAGTCTTTTCACCGTACGTATTGTTTGCTCGCGAAGTACATAATTTTTCTCGTGCGGCGGCGCGTGTGTATCCTGTATACTGTATATAATGGTCAATTTTGTTATGCAAATTGTGGTTGAAAAATCCTTCTTTTAGCAAATTGTACTTCAGTTGAGCACTGGCAAAACTTTACAATGTTTAAATAGCCCGTCATCTTTATCCCTAAACTGGGATTTAACTATAGCAGATACCATACTTTTTAATATTATCAACTCCAATTTTTAAATCCTGTCTAGATAAGCTTTACACGTGCGTCCGTAACTACTTAGTCCGTATTGAACATAACATTCTGCAAGAGAATTGTATAACATTAATTTAATCCTGAATGGAATACGATCTTTTATTATGTTAATCTGCGCGAGAAATTGTCTTAATTTGCCACAAACATAGTCAATATGATAACTCCAATTTAATTTGCTGTCTATTATAAGCCCGAGATGGGTGTGAAATTTGACAGATTCAATAACAGGACAGACACACGGATTAGAATAAGAATGCATGCATTGGTGATCATGCGCTATAATATCTCGCATAGGGGCCTGTTTTAAGTAAGGTGATTTAATTTGCAGGAGTTTAGTTTTATTTGCATTTAGAACAAGTCCAACGTCATGAGACCATTTAATTAAATTATCAAAATGTTTTTGTAGCAGCGCGTACGCCTGCATAGAATCTCGTTTACCAATAATCAGGCACGTATCGTCGGCAAACTGATAACACGAGCAATGAGTAATATAGTTGCTCATATCATTAACGTACGATAAAAAGTGTAGCGGTCCTAAGACTGATCCCTGTGGTGTGCCTTGAAGATGAGTCATAGTGTGACTATACGCATTATCTATCTTAACATTTGACTTTCGGTTTTGAAGATAATTCGAACACCATTTCAGCACAGGACCACGTATGCCGCAGTTTTCAAGTTTTATTAATAATTTAGAATTGTCAAGTGTGTCAAATGCTCGAGAGAAATCAATGAAGAGTGCCAAAACAGTATTATTTTTATCCAGATATTTATTAACTTCATCATTAAAGTTTGAAAGGAGGTCGGTAGTCCCTTTTCCCCGCTGGAAACCGAACCGGTTACCGTATAATATACGGAAGTAATACTTCACTCTTTCTATAGAACGTATTTGTTCACAAATGTATTTCTCACCAATTTTATTTAAAGATGAGAGCAATGTTATTGGACGGTAATTTGCATAATCATTCCGCCTTCCTTTTTTAAATTTTAGTCGGATTGATTAAGTTAGCTATGGCAATTGATATCTCCTCCCATAGGATTTTTACATCAGACACCTTAATTTCATCAAAACCTGGAGCTTTGTTAGGTTTGAGATTTTTAATAATTTTATGAATTTTATTACTAGTAGCTCTTTGAAAGCGTATACTAGAATTTAACGGCCTAGATTGATCGTCCAGTAAATTTAGGGTACATTTTGGAACTAAGTATTTAATTGCTTCTTGGATAGTATTAGCGAAATTATCGGCGATAGTTTTTTGTGTCAGTCCTTGCGCATCGAAAGCCTTAAATATAGCTTTGTCGATGGATAGTATGGTTCGACCAATCATTTTATTAATAATTTGGTAAATTTTTTTAGGGTTGTTAAAATTTTTATTAATATAATTTATGTAATAAGAATATCTACAGTTTCCTAAGATTTTATTTACTTTGTTAAGCGTTTTATTATAATCTAGCCTTAATCGGGCGTCGTTGAGTCTTTTCCATAAAGCAAATAATTTATCACGCTTATCATATAATCGAACAATGTTGTTGTCCATCCAAGGCACTCGAAAACGTTTTGGTCGGACAATAGATGTGCTATTCGAACACGAGATTGCGTGTGCATGTTTAAAAGAGGTACTAATAAAATCATAAATTTGATTTGGATCATTCATTTCATTTGTTTGATTCCAGTCTATTTTACGGAGTTCCTTGTGAAATGTTGTATAGTCGATTTTATTTTTTGACACTACCTGCGTACGGTGGAGCGAGACGTCACTCACACAAGCAAATATCATTGCACGGTGATCGGCCAGGACAACATCGAGCGCAGCCGAGCACATATTCAGTGTGGCAACGCAAGCGAATATGTGATCGATACATGATTTTGTGATAGTTTAATTTTTTTTCTATTCTAGTGTAATCCGTGATTCCACACATCAATCCGAATTCGGATAGTGTTTCCAGATATAAGTCCCTATATGATGAAAAGACGTTTAAATCTATGTTTAACTTATAACATCATGTCTCTTAAACGCTATATAAATAAGATGATAATTACCTAATTTTCTATGATGTTGTGTAGGTAAATGGACCAAAATTTGGGATGTTGTCAAATTTGGAAACTTGTTAATTTCATCCTGTAATAGAGTATGTTTATCCAATTGTGTGTCTAAAACAAACACACATAAATAAACATGTATTACATTATTATATACAATACACTAAAAAAATAATTAGTTAGCAAAAAATTTAAACAAAAAACAGTATTAAAAATAAAAGTGAGCTCTTTTTTATTACACATATTTGTTTTTATAAAATGTATGATCTAATTGGGGCAATATAATATATTGAAAGACAACAAAGGTGCTCTCAGGAACTTAGTTCTATTAAGCCTATTTGACTGCTATAATTATTAATAAAAATACTTCCACACAAAAATTATATACATTGTCAGGGGCCTAAAACTTGCACACATTAAAAAAATTATTTGGTACTTCATACTTGTAATTCCTTTTTGTAATAACTTTTGCTTCTTTCCTGCTAAAATAATATCAATTTTTTGTGATAACTGCTCAATTTTCTTTTTCTTGAATGCTTCATTTTGCTCTTCAATGGTTCTGCCCATTTTTAAAAAGGTTAAAAAATTACTAAGATAATATAATTTACTTTGTTATTAAAATCTTATACATAAATGCATACTTTTCCTCTTGCATTTTAATCATTTCTTTTTCTTCCTCTGGTGGATTATCATTAATGTTTTGTGCCAAATGTAACTCGCAAATACCCATTTCAACTAACAGTGCAGCTTCTTCAGACAAAAGTGCCATAGGTAATCCTTAAACAAGAAAAATTTTTATCATTACATTTCAATATTTAAACTCTAATCATCTTTTATATGACACTTGGTAAGCTTAATAGTATATAAAACATTTATCACTTGAGCAATGGTTTTTTTTCATATAAAAATAACACATTATCTATATGCTATCATTTTTGTTTAGTTTTTAAAGTGGTAATTCTCTTTTCACTCACTGTACGCAAACGCATAAGACCATGGTTTGTGCTATACTTTACATTAAATTTATGTTTAGTAGTGAACAACCATCTATTGAAATGATGATGATAAGATCTCTCTTGCTGAGGACTATTTACATTAGCTTGTAATAACTATTTCTGTGTATAAATAACGACTAGTGAAATTACAGTGGTTCTTATCATTGTCTAATATTATGTCACTTATCAGCTGAACCTCTTGCTTACCTTGTTGGTTAATAGACAAGAGAAAATTAAATGTGTATGTCACATAAAATACATTTATTTATAATTTTAGATTATTATAAATATAAAACATTGTTTTCACAAACCTTGAAAATCATTTTGTCTTGGAAAAGAAGGTGCTGAACCTGTTAAAGACCCACAAATGCGAGTTTTAGTACGGAGTGTATGCCAATCTAAAAAAAATTAATATAGTGAAAAATGCTTTGTAATTAATAAGTATAGCCTCTGGACATTTATGCACAGCAATCAATGAGTGGTTGATATGTCATTAGTACACAAATATTTTTAACTAACCTTGAGCAGTCCAAACATAAGCAGTTCCATTTTCCACATATAAATGTATCATTCTGAATTATTATTGTGTTGTAATATCTATCTTAATAATATCTTCTTTTAGTTTTTACACGTATATGGTGTGTTTTTTATTCAATATTTGTAGTATTCCTATTAAAAGCTAATTTTTTAAAATTTTATTAAAATCTAATCTAAAATATTTTAATCAATTGCAAATACAAAATTAATCTTATTCAAAGAAAATTTATTAAAAATACCTCAACAAGATTGTCATCTTAAATGTATTATAAATTTTGACACTAGTTATGTTGTCCTAAGAGAGAGGCCAACAATGAACAAAGAAAACACTTAGTGATAAAATAGGGATCTGTTATACTAGGGCAACAGATCCATTAATCATATATAGTTTATAAACTAGCCATAAGGACCCATTGTATAACCTTAGTATATAAGAAGCTTGTATTACTAAATAAAATC
>DWLS01004114.1:0-14503 GCA_018246255.1 Pachliopta kotzebuea | reverse complement strand
TTGAGAGTAGGTACAAGCAATAATGATTTACAATGTGAATTGCTAGTCAGGCAAGTTTAAAAAAATCCTGGTACTACATCCGGAATTAAGTTACAGGGGTTACGTGTTAAAAAGTGAATCGTTGCGCATTGAAGTCAACCAAAAGTTAATGATAAAGTCTTAAACATCGTTATTTATACATGTTATTTAATTTCACGATTATTCATATTCAAGAAAGTAAAAAGAAATATCTGTATTTCACCGTAACTTGTCAAACATATGTAAATAAATTTGTCAATACTAATTACTTACCTCCAAAAACTTAGTTTCCTATTTCAAAAATTCATCCCTTGTATAGTAATATATTAAGTATTTCATTCTTATAACATTATGTTAAATTTATTAATGTTGCTTAAATGTAATAATAGTGTGCAAAATAAATGTTTTTGATTCTATGTGTAGCCAATGGGCCGATTAACATAAAGGCGATATCGAGCTTTCTGAATTTCTACAAAGTTCCCAAGGGAAATAGCAGAGGAAAAGGCGAGCGGCGATGGACGGCTAGCCAGGGACTATTTTCGGTACAAACATTGCGGTATCATTACATCGAATGAAACTAAATATTAGAGATAAAAGGCCCGTCTCTAGGTAAGGAAATTTATTAAACGTATCGGGTCTCCGAAGAGCTATACCTTCTCTATTTATTTTACAAATCAAGAAGACTGCAAATGGAAATAAAAATTTTCGCAAAATAAGACCTTCGCCTATTTTTGTTAACTTTAAAACATACCAATTTTATATACATTTTAATGAATCTTAAAGTAGTTAAAAATTTACCAATAACCGAGAATTACTTCTACAAATATTATTTATTTTAACTTAATTTATAACTATACTAATGATAACAGTTCCTGCTCACTCTTTCCCCTATGCATATCAATATAAAGGGTTCTAATTAAATAGGGTTTTACTGACGCATCGCTAACATGTATGCTCTACATATTTCCATTAAAACCATACACATACAGGGGCTGTAGTGGCCCTCTGCAGCCTGCTGTATTTTGTTGTATACTTAAACTACCCATGAAAGAGCATACGCCTGGTAAAATATATATATTTAAAGTAAAACTTAAGAACATTTTCGTCCCATTCAATTAAAATATTTTTATGTGGTTGCAGCATCATAAGGAGATTAATACTCTTTATCTATGTATATTAAGGTAACTATTGTAATTTTAAATTAATTACTATGTCATTTTTCTCAATTATTAATTATTTTTTGTTTCTAAAAATAGCGCCTGTTACCATTATGTGCAACGTATAGTTGTGAAGGCAACTTAGAGCTAACGCAATGTTAATACAGGAATTACTTATACTATTTGGGTGCTGTGTCACAGACGTAGATGATTCATATATATATATCAAATACGACTACGTGATAACTAATATGTCTGAAACCCTATCAGTTCAATATCCAAACACAATTAACAGAAAATAAACGTCGCATTGATAAATCGGCTCGCAGCCACGTTAACTGCTAAATAGCGTGTGACTAACGACCGATACATTCGCCGAACAATGAAACCTGTACCGACCGCCTCCATTTTATTGCAAGTTTTCATTACTCCGTGTACACATATCCAGTTCTGGTGTCGCCACACGAGCCTGGGTTGCCCAATTCAAGCAAACGGCAAAGAGCGAGGGTCGATAATCAAAAAAGTTGTCATGTATTAGAACTTTTATTCAGAAGTATTATATTTTCTGCTAGCTACGTAGGCACCAAATAGCAGTTTTCCATTAAAAAGGTTTTAATTATTTTTCTTTGATTGTAGATAGTAAACATTTTATCTATAAAAAGCTTGGCCATAATTTTAAAGTCTTTAGTGATAGACCGTGAATGATTAAGTCTGCTCGTTTACGCTCTTCCTTTCATATGCTAACAGTTGAAATAAAACAATGTAATTGTAGCGGCAGGTCACAATATGAGGATCGACCGATCAAATTTCACAACAAGTGGTCCTAAATTCAAACTAGTGACTTCTGTATTACCGACCAAGCATTTAATCACTGCGGCAATTGAAATAATTCCGTAATAATGATAAGTTGTTTTCATAAACAAAGTTTGCACCTAACATAACTCATATAAAGAAATGTGAAAGCATGAATCTTTATGGATTTGTAACTTTTAAGCAATTTAAGATAAACTACTTTATAATATAAAACACCTAAGAAAAAATTGTTTAATTTCAAACTTTGTAAAAATTAATATTTTTTCTGTATGAAAAATATAACGAAGTTTTAAAAGCAATTTTTGTTTTTTGTAGACGTTCAACATCATTTTAAATCACTATCAGAAATTAAATTATCTTATAGAATGAATTTTAACAATTATTAATGAGATTGTATTATTGGTTATGGTCGTTCATTACTGTAAAACATTTCTAACATTCAAACGTTTCATCGATCTCCCCATTTTGAATTCATATTGTTATTACCGAATTAACAGTGACTTATTAGACCTATCGGCTTTTCAATCTTGAACATATCGGTCGATCTATTTAACATTTTTTTTTTATACAAAAGGGATCTAAAGCATGCCGTACTGCCATAAATCGAAAATTAAGAGTTTGTTTTTGGTTAGTATATTATCGATAATGGTTAAGTTTTCGTATTAGATACTTTCTTGTCCGCGCTTATGGCTTGTTTGCATGCTACTGTCTGCACGACTCGATATTTAACCCTCAGTTTAATGCGATGACGAAGGTATAACAAAACGGTAACAGGTGTAGAACGAGACAGTCTGACATGCTAAAAACACATTTAGTTGCTAACTATTGTCACACTTTAATTACCACCACGATACAGTGTCATGGTAACGTACGAGTTGAACGAATTTGTTTGAAAACATCGTTGAATTGTGTTTAAAAAAGTTTAATTACTTGGTCTCTGTTATAAAACGGAACTTGTTAAACAATTCTAAACTTTGATTAATATAACTTAGATTAAATTGTGTATTTCGTACTATTGGATATAATACAGAAAATATTTAAATGTTTAATTATTTTAAAATTATTATTATTATTTACAACACAACAAATTCATCCGTAATTAAATATTGAATTGATAAGATTAATATTGTAACACAATGCAAAACATAATTACTCTAATCTTTTTAATAAACATTGAATGAAGTAGTCTTTGTTTCCATAAATAGTACATAAACGTTTGTTAAAAAAACCTATTGATTTTAACTGAACATTGAAAACATTAAATAAACTATTCGCAAAGTATAGTCAAAGGCTTTGTGGATTGCAATAATTGGATTTTAAGCGTAACTACTTATTATCGTCGGGTTACGAACTGTCGATACTGAGATAATAACCTATAATTTCGTATAAGCTATTCGCTTTGATTATATTGATGCATTTTCAAAGCATTTATCGTGTTTCACTGCAAACTTGTTTCTTTAATTTTTCATCTTATATCTCCTAACAAGATATTTATTCTCTCTGCATACTTGCTATTTCGTTTAAAGCAGCTAAAGTTTTGTAACAGATACATGAAAACAATGTTAAATTATTCAAACAAAATGTATTTACATATATAATGAACGTTTTAAGTTAATACTTTCATAAAAAACACATTAACGTAGATAAGAGGAGTTTAAATCGAATAAAAGGACAAATAAGTAAACTAGTGAGTTGATTAAACTTACAATGTGGAAAAACAAAGTTAATACTTAACTTTAACCATTTAAGTTACTGCGTCGTTTCCGTAAATACAACTTAGCATTAAACTAATTAGTAAAAATAAATACCGATGACTTTTTGGTACTTTCTTTTAGCTTCATCTAAGCAATTTGCCGTTCGATTTATGTTGCAACAAATTTTTTAGCAAATTAACGAAAAATTTATTATTAGGTAAGACAAAGTAACATTAATCAGTTATTTTTGGGTGTAGTTTTATTAGTGGTTATTTAATAGGGTTCATTAGTATTTCTGTATACAGCAAAGAGTAAAAATCTTGACTCCTGTTTTCTTTTTTACATTCAATGTCTAGAGAAATTAAAACAGTCCATAACGCTCACAGAGCCTTTGGGATTTACTTCTAAATCTAATACCTACCGTTCTCTTTAGTAATAATTCGAAAATGTATGATTTCAGTTGTTTTAGTAATAAATAAAACAGCGATTGATGCAGTCCCAATGTCACGTTAAATTTATCTAAAAACAGCTTTTTTGATGATAAAAACTTTAAACTCTTCATTTACTTGTTACAATAGACAAGCGCGGGCATATTTTTAGAATAATGAAATTAATTGTGCCGCCATGACCGCCAGCAAACCGCTAACATTAATTAAGAGCTATGCAAACAACTAAACCAAGATCAAATGTATTCACAGCATCACATTAATTAAATCGAAACCATCTAATAACCAAACTGTTTTGTAAATAAAACCTTCGTGTTGCGAAATGACTATAGTTATGGTAAACAAGTCGCTTTAGGCAATGCATTTACAAATTACACCTCTCGATGTTTTTAACATAAATTAAAGTTTTATTCATGTGAAATTAGCTCTTAAATACATCTTCATACAAAGACGACATATTTTTTTTTGGGACTTACATACAATATTTATAAATTAAACACGACTCTGCTGTATAAACTGCCATTTTTATAAATTAAAAAATGTAGCAGCATGCTTTTCCTCCTTGTAACTGATAAACTGTACTGTAAATATCAATGTAATTACTTATTTAAACTTCAATCATTTTAAACATGTAAAATATTGTACGTGAAAATTACAAAGTAACTTTTTAATAATATGTATAATAAATAAATAGTAGTACATTATAAAGTAATCAAATTTTTATTTACCTTATTGTTCTAACAAGACATTCACCTGATGGTAAAATACACGCCAGTCTATAACAAAGTGGCGCTGATTCAGGTTAAAAATACTACACTCCATTGTGTACTCATAATTTCGTTTATTTGGGATACAAGATGTTACTTTTCCTTACTCCAGTAGTATCACTACCTACAGTTATTTTCACGCAAAAGCATAGTAAATTAGCACATTGCTGTTTGGCGGCAGAAACAGGCGCTATGAAAGCACTTACTTAGACCGCGCCCAGCATCACATTAGAGAAAAAACTAATCAGTTTATCTGTGTACAAATCAAAACGATAGTAGGCAAACATAATTTTAATAAACGTAACAAAAGCTGGGCTGCAGGCACTTGTTATGTTAGCGATCAAATATAGAAAAGAGCAAACCCCTTGAGTAAATCAACGTGTAGTGCAAATATCGCGAGTTGTGTATCGGGCGCGCGGACGCGGGCGGGCCCCTTATCTCGGCGGTGCGCACGTGTGAACCCCGTTCAATTTTAATTTCATGCTCAAACAATGACGCTATCGAGCCGGCTATTATTTTGTATCGTTGAGGGTCGAGTTCATCTAAACCTGCTAGATAAGCCCGAAGCTCTTTGTCGCTCTCTCCCGTGATAGCTAATTCAAGAGCTTCGTGTATAGATTTGGGTCCGTCTGTGCTTTTAACTCTACTTTATATTTGTCATTAGAATATCAGGTTGCTTATATAGAGTGTTATCTTATTCGCTTGTTTCCTTTATAGACGGTTTTCGTTTATTAAATAAAATATCTCCGGTTAAGTTGAGGTTCGGTGAGATTGAAACTTAGATGGTTTGAAGACTATTTTTTCTAATCTTTGATTTTTAGTCAATGATATGATGGTAACCAAATAACAAAGTAATTATACCTCCAACATCTGCTCTACTCATATCCGCTCTACTGACGTCAGGTCTCCGTTGTCGAAGACCGGTGCCGGGGTGGTAAACCTAGACGAAGTTCACCACCGCGGCTCCTACTGAAGCTAACAAGTAGTAGTTTGTAAACATTACTGAGTTCCGGTCTGAAGGGTATATATAGTGTACATGTACTAGTGTAATTACTGGGGTAACTAGACTTAACACCTGACGCCTCAAGACGTCGAGCGTGGTTAGAAAAGAAGTTGTGATGTGTATACCATCCTAACCAGCGCCGCGTTGTTATGATCAAGCGTATCACTTACTCTTACCATCAGATGAGTCTTGCTCGTATTGTCATCTTGTAAGATAAAAAAAAGAGTTTTGTGAACTTTCTTTTCTTCTTTGTCGTCATACCGTTATCAGACCGCCGATAATCCTTTGCCATTATTCGCGCACGGTATATAGTACAGTTTGGACTTGGTCAACCTAAAGCATTGATATCCCGGCACACATCTCTATGCTTTCATCCTTTTCCCTGTACTACAAGTCCATCCAATGATAGGTCTTCTCGGCAAAGAAACTGTGAAATGAACATAATTCTAAATTGTTCGTGTTGTTGAATTTAAATATGAGATTGAATAAAGTGTAATATAATGTACGTTACATTATGAATTCGACTCGTATTGTACAACATTGAAGGAGTGAAATTGAATAAATGTAACGATGAAAGTTTTAATGCACGATACTGAAACATCTGTTGTAGGGAGCGGTCGTCACGTTTCGAACTAAATCAGAAGTTCCCCGTGCGATTCTTGATTCGCTTTGTTAACACTTTTACTTTAATATTTACTTAGATACTTTGACTACCGAATTAGCTGAGGGGTTATACGTTTAAAAAGTTAATAATTATAATAAAACTAAGTCATTGATTTAAATTATTAGTAGAATGAACTAAAATTGTTTTTATCTATATTTCTCTTCTTATTTGTTAATGGAAAGTATATAACTAAAATACTTCCTTCTATAATTTAGGATCCAAACATTACAAAATAAAAATAAAAACTTTGTCTCAATTACCTCATTCTGTATTCATTTTTTTAAGTATGTTCTCGTGCTATTTGACTGCATTGCGGAGCCGAATAGACGCCGTGGCGCAGCGGCTAACCACTTGCTTTATGATATTCAAGACTTTTCTATTGTTAGGTATTTTTCAAGATAACCTGGCTAGCAACTATTCTCATGTTCTAATCTATTACTTTTGCCGTCTAAAATTAAACTAGAGCTCGCTGAAGAAGACCGTTAATTTCTGCACTGAATGAAAATCAATCTATTTTCCTAGTTCTCAATACATGAACTATAAAAGTATAAAATGTTATTTAAAACGAATGACTTGCCAAATACAATAATGAATTATTATTTATTGTAAACTGTTAATCCTAGTCATTTACATAAATACGAATAAAACTTTCATTATATCTTTTAATTAACAACGTTATATGTCTAGTTGCTATCTATAAAACGATTCATGTTTTATAGATATTCTATCTCAGGGTTGTCCCTGACGTAATATGCATCATAAAATGGATCATAAATGTTTGTCTTATAGTAGATAAGTAACAAATATTTTTGAAAAGTTATTTAAGTATGATTGTTTCTAATTGTCTACTTATCTAATATTTAAATGGAATGGGTATATATTGGTAAATCATATGATTATTAAAATGCGTAAACATGATGACCAATCTTTTATAAGCGAGAGACACTTGAAGAAGAACATATCAATTGTATTGGTTTTTATTATAAGTACATTTGAACAATTTTATTATTCATATTAATGGAAATCGGGCCTTCTCGCACAACTGCGAGTAAATGGATTCCTCATGACTTAGTGGGAATCTCTAGTTTACCAATAATGTTTTTCTTCATAGGAACCTCAAGCTCAGTAGAACTTTGCACCTCCTGAAGTTGTGTATTGCGTATTACAAATCGCGTCTTACAAACTGGACCTGTTGTTCCATGGCTTAATTACTTGTATTGTTTTATACAAGTAGTTTGTTATTATATGACGATTAATAGTAAAGATTTCTTATTTTCCTAATCGTTAACGATAACCCTAATTTTGGTTTAAATCATAGGACGTGCTACCCCAAGCGGCGATGATTTACCAAAATTTCGCACACCGAATCCCATCATCGGCCATCACTGAGCCCCCTTTGTCTGTGTTTATCAAAACACTTAACGATTTAATATGTTCGCTGAACTCTATCCTCCCCTATCCGAGCTTTATGCGATACGTGTACCAATGTTCGTGTAGATTATACTCGTTATTAGTACTCTGATGATTTCAAACAGTATGGACCCACTTTAAGTATAAACTGTTTGTAGATCATCTAGAATTCTGCAGACATTGTCTTTCTGGGGTTTATTTATTTAATCCCTACATATGTCAAATAGTAAAATTTGTGTTAATAACAAGAAATATGTATATTTCGATTCGTAGGTCTCTTGTCGGGCTCGTCATGATAGGTAGGTACCAACAAAACTCCTTTTGCAGCTAACAAACAATACCGTCCTAACAACACGGAGGTCCGGTTTGAAAGGCGTTGTAAACATGTAAAATTACTGGTATAACGAGACTTAACACTTTGTCCCAAGACGACGAGAGAATTGTGTTGCTACGTAAACTATCATAACTAGCGGCACATTGTTATGGACATCGTATTATTCACTATCAGGTAAAAGACCTGGTCGTCGTTATATTAAATTAAATAAAATGTATATGTTTTTATAATAATCCAGTCATACACAAATAGAAAAATATTTGAATAATGTTTCTAACTTTATTGGTTGCTCTTGACTCTAAACATTTCACAAAATCAGTCTGACGGATCCAATGCTTTCATGGTTTAGCATTCTTAAACAATTTAAAATATTTAATAACATGGTTTTTATATGATTTATTTTTCGTTAAAAAAAAATCGATCGGTGAAGCAACGCGTATAATTGAGAATGTATTTTTTCGAAGTATCCAACGGGATATCTAAACTATGTTTGATTTCAATTAACCATCCCACCTGAACGGCGGGAGATGAATTGAAGTATTATTCCAAACTGTTATTTTACAGCGAAAGACTACATTTATTTTATGGGTATGCAATAACAAACCTTATAACTGCATATATGTTTTAAGTTAGCAGCGATATCAGTAGAATTAGGAGAACATTGTTGATTAAAGTATATTTTCAGAGGGTTTTAGGGAAATAAAGCTTTTAGGCTTCTGGTGTTTCTGAGTAGTACAATAAAAATCTTTCCAGGTGTTGATAAAGTACATCGATATTAGAAAAAATTATTCATAATAATAATGGTAACACAAAATGCCACCAACAAATAAAGTGTATCGCTTGATATCAGATGTAGATTTCGTTTGTCGCATTATTTTATATATATTAGGTCGTAACTTACAAACCTTGTAATAAACTTTTACATCATTGGTAAATTTAAGTCCACTTGGTATCATACACATAAGGGTCGGATCAGGTAACCGCATCTAAACAAGTTGTAATCGGGGAACTTGTAATAAGAAAACTTCTAACAGACCGTTTGTAAGTCCGATGTACGGAATGATATCAACGTAATAAACTCGCATGGGGCGAGTGGGTGGTGATTGCGGGGGTTAAGAATAATATAAATAGATGAACATAACATATTAAGTAAATAGAGTTTTTTACATAAACACTCCTCTTAATGTTCCCATCACTGGAGCCTTTGACAAGAAGAGAGTCAATGCGATACATTAATCACCCTGTCCAAGTGTTGTTCTTAGAATATGTCGTTTTTCCCTCGCCATGTTTCCTTACGCCGGAAGTTTAAGTTCAGTGGGGATCGTACCCTCGTATCTTTGAGACATGAGCTATCACGGTTTTTTATGTACTCTGAGCTGCCTGTTGACCTTGATATATAATTTAATATGAAGTCATAAATGACGAAGCAGAAGATGTATGACTGCACTCAGTAAGGATATTAAAGTAGCAGATTGACAATGACAGTACTAGCTGCTAACATGGATTAAAAAAATTGCGGCAGTAATCCAATTTACATATTTAAACTTTATGAATCCTAAATATAAAGAGGGTCTACTTTGCAGATTTAATAAATTTTGAACTTGTTTTAGTTTCATTTACATGATTAATTGTTAATTAACGACAGAGGTAAAGCCTCAATTCTCTAAGTCATGTAAATTATAGAGTTAATTTAAATTGTAGAATTACGTACAACCCAAATGCTTTTTCTATTAATTAATGATTTTATTTTTAAATACGTGCAATAAAGGTCAAAATTGCATCGATTTCTTTTACAGCAATCTGTTCCGCTCGTTAATGGAAAATCTTTGTTTACGTTATCTCAATTAAGTCTACGTTTTGTTTACATTTTCGTTTCTGTACAGGGCAGCACATCCATAATATTGTTTATTTTATGAGTAACATCATTATATTGCTTGTATTACCTCTTTATTCTATAACAAAATGTTTGATGATATTTTTGAAGAGTGGGAACTATTGTTAGTATATTGAATATAATGTATTAAAGGTACATATTTTGAGTACGAAAAACAAATTCGTGAGGTGAAATAACTAAATCTTTGTGGAGAAAAACACACAGTTTCGAAATTATCGTTCCATTCGTTATTAAACGTTTTAGTACCTTAGTGTGACATATTTATATTGTATAGTATTAAAATAAAACAGTTTTAATCTTTTGAAAAAGGAAACTTTGCTCATATTGTTAATAATATTCGTTTTTTCTTTATACTAACACATGTCTTCAATTATTTTTAAAAGTTATAATTCAATATACCATCGATTAAATAGTGTAACGTAATAATAAAATATTTAACTCGTCTAATTCTATAAGTCTTGTAGTTTAATTTTTTTTTAGATTTTTCTTTAAAGTTATCATTAGATTTATAATCACTTATATATATATACATGTGTTTATGACTAAATTCATACTCTTACTCTCATACTATTCAAACTTCAAGTTTCTTTTCGTTGTACAATTTGTTAGAACTTCGAACCCAAAATTCGTGTATTGAGTATGACTAAATTAGTCTCGTTAAACTAAAAAGTTAATTAAAAATATTTTTTTTAATAATGAAAGAGTTAAAGACGACATAGGTCGGGTGCAAAGTAGGTGCGGAGGAGGTGGCGGGAGCGTTAATTGAAATCAAACAGAGATTAGCCCCCGATTGCGGGTGGATTACAGCGCGCAGGAAGAACGTAGCTTATTCAACAACTGGATTACATACTTACATTATAAGCATATTTCAATTGTAATGAAGTTTCAGCTTAATGTATAATCCAATTGTCTGACACATACTTATTATTCATTAATTCAGTTGCTGCAATCTGTTAAGCAATCATTTATATAGTTTTTGTACCAAACAGTAGTGTGAACAGCATTCCTAACAGTAATGCATTTGTCTACTCATCATGATAATCGTCAAATCATTATCATATGGCAATTACCGCCCACTACTGAACATAGACGTCTCCCAACGATATCCACTTTTTGAACTTATTTCACATCACTGATTTATTAAAGAAAACTAGATTTTTCACCTTGTATACGCTACTCAATGCAAAATGTCTTTACTTGAGTTCAAACAAGTTCTTCTAGGAAAATCAAATCACTTACATCAGTAAAATATTCTCCTTATATAGATGAATTATATACGCGAAACGCTAATATCCGGCTTTTGAACTACCGGAACAAATTTAACCTCTTTTTACTTATTAAAATAAAAGTTGTTCGATGTAGTGTTATATATTAAAATTTTATGAACTACTAACCTTTTTATAGCGATTTTTAATAATAGACCTAAGAATAAAAAAGAAACAAACTGAGGTATAATTCGGATCATTTTAAGATGAAGTTATCGACTGTGTTTACCAACTAAGAAAACAATATTAATTCCAATTACTCACGCAAAGCACTAAGAAAATTAATAATGAGACTTAAGTAAAATTTCAATATCTTTAAAATATTTTGTAGTATTAAACAAATAAATGTTATATGATAGTGATAGGTCATGACTTTACACGTCCTCTTGATACAATGTACTCGCAAGGTCGCGTCGAACACCTTGTCGACACTGAACTTAAAATATTTACAGACAATGCAATCTCATAATAGTGCGTAGTTTACTATTATGTTTACAAGATTGCATACTCAAGAAAAGTGTTGAATTAATATTTATATTACTTATATTTTATTTAAAAAGTTGTCGTTTTTAAGTAGCAATTTAAGTAAATATAGTTTAAAGGTGTCGGCAAGTCGGTATTTATAATATATAGTAGATTTTATTAAGTGCAGCAGGGCCTTTTTTATTGTAATATACTTTATGAACAAATATTGCTATGCTAAATAAATTTTAAGTAAAACTAAAAAAAAAATACTTTCTGTCTCGTCTCCATCTGTCTTTCGAAATAGCTGAGCCAATTTTGACGGCTTTTTCACTGGCATATAATTAAAGTTTTTATTTCTGATATATTTTGATTTTGCACTTCAAAATTCAATTACACTAAATATATTCTGATGAATGATACGAAATTGTAATAATTTCTTACAGTTTTACCAACAACTTTTATTTTTATTTATGGTAAAAGCGGTCTTATTTGCTAATAATCATTATAATATGAAGAAATGAGTAGCAAAACGTGTGCCGTTAAGTAGTAATTACGTTTTTAAGAGAGAAAAAATTTCTTTCTTTTAATATGAAATTTAGTTCAAAAATATATACGGAACTGAATCAACACTGACACAAAGCTCAGGAGACGTTTAATCAATAAACGCAAAGCCTCTCTCATCGTTATCTCATTTTATTAGTCCCCCAGTTCCAGAATTTATTATGGGCGGGGGCTAAGCTCAAATAAGTAAATTTGCCTTTATGTAGCGAAACACTTAAAAACTCTGGTGAACTGCTTGAAACCGAACAATGGGTCCTCACTATGCAGGTCACGTACCGTCGCCTTAAAAATACGACGCTTAAATCCATAAAGTACTCCCAAGAATTACTATTCCTCCTCAGTACTTCCTTTGAACGACAAAATATTGTAATATTAGATTTGTTTTCAAAAATATTTGTGTTTCGCAACTTTTCGACATGTTATTAAATTTTTCCGTAGTTCATTACAAAGTATAAAAACTTAAAAACTATTTTCTTTCATTTCTAAATAAATTGTAATTAGGAGAGATAATACACATGTACATGTTTGGTGTTTGATGTTTCTATTAGAAATCAATTATTCACTTTTTATTGAGTTTCTGATGTTTCAAATATCAGAAACTCAATAAATCACTCATTCGTATATACATACGGAATGCTAACTCAAAACCCTCTGTAGTGATGGTTCATTTAAAGTCGGAAAGGAGATACTGCTTCCTTTGGTATAATAATTTTACAACACTGTTAGTAAACCTACACTTGATACTCTTTAACAATTTGTAAAATATGTAAAAAGTGTAATTTGTTAACATTATTCATTATTCCTAATAATAGCATTAATATTAAACTCGTCATCTAGTTTAAAACTTTACACATTACTTTGTGCTTTGAGACTATAATTATATAATGACGTAGCACTGTTTAATATGGTACACAGCACGGCATTGCGCTCGTCACCTTCTAACATAAGCTGTTAAGTCTCGTTACCCAAGTAAATTCACTAGATAGATAATTAAATTGATATTATAATAGAAGCGAGGTATCAAGACCTTCAAACTTTAATATATCAATATTAATGTATTACTATTTGCTAGAGAAAATAAGTGCTTAGAAGATGTATAGTAAGATACATATGTAGTAGTATGATGTCTCTTGTTATCAACAATATTTGAATTATAAGTTACAATAAGGACATAAATTTTCACCAATTACCATTCTTGTTTAACTGTTCATGATGGTTTATTTTCAAGTTAGGTGTAGTAAGAATTCAATGGATTTTAGAATGTTTCGATTCCTGCAGCGAAGCAGAGGGTGGCCAGATATTTGGAATTGTAGCACTTAGGCATTCCGGTATGCAGCTGCTATCTCGCTGTGATATGTATTGATAGTTGGCTTCTGCAAAAGTAGCATAGTTTCGAGAATTATCCCTCCAAAATAAAGCTATACAAAGCTATAATTAATAAATACTTTCCCATGTTCACACACTAGATATTCCTTTACTTATTGCAATATAACCTACACATTTGATCTGAAGGGCAATGCATGAAGGATGTGAAATAAAAGGAATGGCACATAGGAATAAAACATATACATACATACATTAAACCTAAAAGAGTTGGTAAATTAATCAATTTTTTTATATCATCAAGGTACTTTCTAATATCGATCATACTTAAGTAGATTTGTTTACAAATACGCTCCTATTAAAAAAGTTTAAGTTAAACTACTTGTTTTTAAGTTTGAAATAGTATTTTAAATATAAATATAATAAAAACAATATATATTAATAATTTAAGAAGTCTAATAGTGACTGTACTATTTATATTAAAAAGCATTAAATAGAGTCTTAAATATTGTTCCATATCACCCTGCTAAGTTTGTTTAGGTTTTACTCTTAGAATTTTCTCATAACACCGCGGTCATGTTACGTGACGTCATCCCCTGCTTAGCTCTATATATCATAGCGTTATCCCCATCCAAGAACGTCTGGTATTTAACGGATAAACCCTTAGTTCTAGTTAACTTCAGTTATTT
>DWLS01004113.1:0-14506 GCA_018246255.1 Pachliopta kotzebuea | reverse complement strand
GTGTGACATACGCTAGGAGGTCCCCAGTCGACCGATTTCGTCGAAATCCGTATTGTCGGTCACTGAGGAGGTCGTGACGCTCTAAGTATATATATGCCCAGGTTGCACCGTCCCAAGCCCCTGCCCCTTCCCTCGGATGTATCAAAGAGAATTAGCAGAAGCCCGAGCACACGAGGACGTTGACCTAGCACCCAAAAAAAAAATTGTTGAACTTAGCTCAACCGTTTGCAAGTAAATATATTAATTGAACCGCATCAAAATATAATGATAATTTTATCAGTTGTTTTTTCTCCATATATTTGTCAATGAGAATCTAGTAACAATCGTCTCTGCGATTTTCTTAATAACATAGACCAAACAGGTGAATTATTAAAAAATTATTTATAAACATTCAAGAAAAAAAAATATTACTTAAGCACTGGAATAGGCGTTACGTTTATTTTCCTTTTTTACGATTAATAGGAAAGAGAACGCCGTGCGTCGTAAATTTTTCAGCTAGTTGAACTGGAATTTGGTATGTAATTTATTTGCTGACACTTCCAGTGGAAATCGTGTCTCACTAATGATTTTTTAAAAATTTATAGTTTCACTGATTTAAAGGTTAACACTATTATTTTTGTCTAGAAACAACTTAGGAATGATACAAAGTAAGCAGTTCTAAGCTATTTCATTGAAAATTTTACATCACAAGCTGAAAAAGCGAAAGGAAAATGGCTTTGTATTTTATGTTTGTGGTTAAACTTGTGGAAAGTTATCGAAAATTTTCATTGTATGTAACATGTAATAAATAATTGTATACGTTTAGTAATATTTAAAACCTTTAATTGGTGTGTTCGCTTCTAAGAAACTCTAAGTACTGTATTTATAAAGTTTAATTGTGGTAGCAAATATTTGACTTACTCTAAAAGGTAAATTTGTTTTAAATCACTATGCCCAAGCGTTTAAAATGTAGCAATTAAAAGTTTTATAAACTCCGTTACGAAAGTTGCTTTTTAAATGTTACATTTGAAAGCAAAATCCAATCGCCAACTTCGTCTTCCGAAAAATCTGGTAAACTAATTATTTCTATAAAAAACTATGTAAATATGTTTACTAATTTCCGAAAACTTGTATTCATCTTCGCTTAATTCAGATTATTATAATTATAAATACGAAGACAGCTGTCAAAATTAACTACAATATATTAAGGCATTCACCAGAAGTATAAAGTATGGGAGGCAATACTACAGAATGTGTTATTTTGTGTTCGCAACGTTATATGACAAGGGGATATCAAACGGTATTAGAAATAGGTATTTATAAAATAAAGTAAGGGGAAAATGTTGGCTGAAACGAGCACGGTTATATTGAATTGCCGGCGCTTCTCCGTGAATTGAAAACATTTGCCGGATTTCACACTATTCTAGATCTGAGAGACTATACTAACACTTGTTTATCTCATCTACAAGTAGCAAAAATATATTAACATATAATCATCTGACCCTGATTTGAAAAATTTTTTATTCATCGAGGAACGAGGGCAGCAAGGCATTCATCTAAAGGTAAGAGATATGCTTGCCCTTAACTACGTGGCGCTTGGAGATGGTATAAACAGCACGTTATTGCACTCATCACCCAGAGACATAAAATGTTAAGTCTAGTTACTGTTATAATTTCACTAGCTACAACGCCCGTCATACCAAAATACTGGTAATATATTCATATTACCTACCTAAAGAGTCTACAGCATTCGAGTCCTACTAGCAGGACATAACAAAATGATTATTTTTGTAATGTTATAAAAATTGCTTGGAAACCGCTTTCATGATGCTATACCTAATCCTTTGCTCAACAGCATTGACATAAATAAATAGTTTGTACTTTGTTAAGTTTAAAATACTACTTTCATTTTGTTAATCTGCTATTATTATATCTGCTGCATATTTATATCTGCTGCATTGGTAATTTATCGGTAGTAGATATAAAAAAAAAAACCAATACGAAAGCAAGGTTCATAAAATAAAGGACATAAAATACCTTTATTGTATTAATTATTAAGCAATATCGTAAAGGTTGTAGCTGTGTGAGCTGCGTTTTCTTATTTATCATTTCTATTGTGTAAATTGTAATAAACCCTTGATTGAGAGAATACAATAATTTTTTCGTCATAACTCAAATCACAGAAATTAGCTATCTATTTAAACTATTTTTATCAATATGTAATATACAGCAACTATTTAATAATTACACTATATATTTATTTCACTCCTATTAAGATAGAATAATATTTAGTAAAAGTGATTTAAAATTAAAACAAAAACAAATAAACGATAAACCAGCAGCTGGAGAATTAAAAAGAAATTCCACTTTATACGTGTATTAAATTTTTCTTTTAGCAATTCTCTTCTATTACACGGGAACATTTTCAATAACTTCTTGTTCAATTAACAAAAAATTCTTCTACAAATGATTCGGGATTGGTGTCTTCCATCGTACAATACCAAAGCAATATTTTTTTAAAGAACTACTTTGCTATCATTATTTATGTTACCACTGAGTTTTGTTATAATTTTGTTATTCAAATCACGCAGCCTTTACAAAAAAATCTTTATAATTCTTAGGGAACACAGACGTAATGTTATCTATTGAAATTTGAGTTAAATTGCTAATAAAAAGAACTAGAATAAAAAATTGTATCTTTGAAACCAATATTAACAAATGTATATCTTATAAATTACATAATGACTACTGAAATTTAAGATTACGCTTCTTATATACCCATGCATTAATAACTGACTATTTAGAAATAAAATTTTCGAAAATTAAGTAGGAAGTCGTTTTTTAATAAATTAAAAGATTTACTAGTAACAAATTCTCAACATTTCCTTTACTGGCACAGTACGCTTCATCTAATGTTCACTACTTAATTGTATTAGGGAGAAGTACTGACTGTAAACTCCAGAAGTACTGTTAGGAAACTCTAATGTATATTTATCGATTACTATACAGCCGAATTTTGTTAAATTCAATAAAAATGATTAACTTGTAGATTACATTTATTAACAATACATATATGTACTTATAAATTCCTTACTACCTTTTAATGCCTGTACATAAAAGAAGCTTTTTTAAAAGACAAAATTTTTTTAAGTAGCTAATTTTTAACGAATCTATTTACGTATTTGAGAAGTAGAAAAACTAAAAACTTTTAAAGTGTCCAACAAAATAATTCATACAATTCTTTGTTTACTTCTGATGATTTCTCTTTATTAATAGTAACATTACCAATTACCGTTTAACATTTTACATTTTCTCTTTCAACATGTTGAATATTTTAAACTACAATTTAAAATTTAACATACATTGGCATATTAGTAAAAATTTTCTGTAAGGAAAATGTGTCAATGTTTTCGCTCTTATTTAAAAAAATCGTTTAAAATTCTTTAGAATCTTTAATTTATTAAAAACAGAATTTGACAACAAACTCCATTTTTATCGAATTCACTGTAATAAAATTCATGCATTAAGTCCATAACTTTAATAATCATCATCATCAACCGATAAACGCCCACTGCTAACCATTGGCCTACCCCAAAGATGTTCACTTCAACAGGCCTTGCACTATTTGCCTCTAGCAATTTTAAATTATATCTTTTAACTATTTTCTGTAACTTTTTTTTGTGAAAAACCTTAAAAAATAAAAAGGTAATTGTCAAAAATTACAACTTCTTTTAAATGTGTTTTTAAAATGAGTTTGAAGTTAACAGAATAATATTAAACGCGGATACCAATTCGGAAGCCATAATTACTTTTCCAATCTAATTTGAAGTTCTGTATTTCCCCCAAGATGTTCACAATAACTTCATACGATGAAGAAGTTTCGAAATTTTAATTTAATTATTCCATAAATACGGGGAATTGTTAAGTCGCTGAATTATTAATTATGTTAGATTTAGAGAATGACACACATTAGAACTAACATAAAACTCAAACACATTACAGCCAAAATTAGTTTTTATGTTGTCTGCCTAGTACAATTTTTTAGTATTTCGGATACCGTTCGAAGTTTTAAAAAATGTTTTCATAAGTTAAATTTTTCATGTATGTATATTTAATGAACAAAAAACTCGCGCCATAAATTATATTCGCATGTTCTATAAACTAGACTTGCTTACGTCCTCAGAGAATAATTTAAACTCCGATATTGTAACGAATCAGATTATGCAATTCTGATTTTTTTTTCAACTGTTACATTTCAAAAAGATAGGAAAATTGTGAAGTTGTTTAAAAAAATGGCGTACGTGCGTGCACCTGGACACTAATATGCATTTTTGTACAAAATTTGTCGCCACTGTGTTATCGAATATTAATAAATAGATCTTTACATATATAGAATGGCATTGTCAGTACTTATCAGACATAATTTTGAAAATAGTTAAACGAGATAAATTTTAAATGCTACATATCCGGAGCGGAAATTAAAATAAAGCGGAAAACTCTATTTTGTACTTGATTGCAGGCATTATGTTAATTACCACTAAGCCATTAGATTTAAATTTATAATAAATAAATTGAAAAAAAGCTTCACGATGTAAAACCATATATTGTGTGCCAATTTTTGTAGCAATCAGATGAAAGCTTCTGGAGATTATTGTTCAGAAACAATTTATACCGTAAATTTTTGTGTACATATATGTAGGAAGGGATTAAATCATTTGTATTCAAAGTACACAATTTCGAAATCCGTAATTTAACTTTTGCCGTGGTCGCCGTTGGCATAACAAATTACTCGATATTATTGTAAATATTTCTGCCCACCTAAATTGTTTAGGTAAAACAAATTCGAGGCAGGTACTCGAAATGGTGCAAAACTTTATCCCATTTGTCTAAAACAAATTATCGCTTAATTTCGATTAACTATACGGAAGTACTTTGATTTTCTTGAAAACAAAGAGCTACTATGCTTTTATACTTACTTATAAAAATAATCACGTACATTAAGATCTTAATTATGAAATTTTTAAATCGTTGCTATTTAAAGCAGTGCTAAAATTAGAAACTAATTATATTTCTCTCTAATGAAGTTTTGTAATACAATCTCATAAGAGTTAATTAGAATTACTAATGAAGCGCGTACAAAGTCTTCATATCTAATGTTATTAAGATTTTGTTGTAAAGTTTCATAAAGATGTAATAAAAATAATAGGCCGCCTAAATTAGAAATATATTTTAAGAAGGCAATAAAAATGCCTCTTAGGTGAACATAATTGAAGCAGCGATCATAAATGGAGAAATTGTAATATAGTAATACAAATATAGCACTAAAATTCAAAGTTTTCATAGAACTTGAATGGGAAGTAATCAGTTCCTTACATAATCTGTTACGACTACAGGTTAGTATAATTAATATAAATAGCAAACTAAGAATATTATGGTTAAAATAAACCCATGCAATATATACGACATTAAATATAGACTCAAATAAAATTTTATTAGAACGAACTTCAGCAACTATGATCCTCGTTTCTCGTGGTCTCGTTTATATGGCAGTATAGACTACCATGGAGAGCTTTATACTCATCTTGGAATCATTGCATTCCATAAGATATTCTGCAGTCTTTCATGCGTACCGAGGGTAATTTTAATGAAAATAATGTAACCTAAATTTTGATATTATAAAACTAAATACATATATAAACTTTTAAATTATAATTATAAAGAAACGCATAAAGTATATCCGTAATTGGGTAAGTGTACATCAGCAGCATCGTCGCACTTTATGGCACTTACGCTTCAAAGATCTTTTGCGTTAAAAATTTCTCTTTTTATTCCGCCGAATATTATAAGGGAACAAGGTTATAAGTAAAATTAATACATATTTTCTAGATAAAAATAACAACAACTATAATTATTATATCCCCTTGGGGATTGATGCCTGAATTTTAAACGCAACAGTTTTACACGATGTTGTTAATAATGATTTACATTTTTGATTAATTTAAAAAAATTTCATTTTCAAAAAAAATTCCCTTGTTATTAGTTAAATTTTTGGTTGAACTGCTGCTAAATTATTTTACTACTACAAAAGTCCCAAATACATTTCCGAGATCAAAACTTTTATATATCATCTAATTTTATCAATCTTTATTAATTTTTTCTCTAAGGCAAAACGTTAAAAAGTTATTTTAAAAGATATTGTAAATTAAACCCGTATCTACTATGTTCAGTAAGGAACAAAAGACTGCTTTTTTTAATAGCTATACTTAGGTGAGGAGGTAGTTATTCAAGATAATTATAGCAAACAACATAACTTTTTTAAAATATTTACGCATTTCTGCTTTTATGGATTTAATAGTATACAAAAGCCGATAAAAAAGAATGTACGTTTATTAATTTTCATTTTATTTATTTACTTTACAATGCATTTTTTTAAAGAAAGTGCATATGTTTAAAAAAATTGGTTTAATGGTGGAAAAACATCTCAGAGGCTACTTCTACCTCTAAATAGTTACGTGCAAATTTTACTATTTTAAGTTTAAAGGGTATTATAACACATGGTTATAACTGGTGAAATCACATGCGTTATTTGACTTAACACTTGAACTGTGTCGCAATAAAGAATACTAACCGTCTCATTGTTACGAGCAGACGTAAAACTTACCATCATGTAACGACATGCTGGTTTTGATATAACATAACAAAATCATTTTTAAAAATTGCTTCTGATTAACGTTTTTCTAAAACCTAATGGCTATTTTTTAACGTACCATTTGTTAATACATTCTCTTATCTTATTTTGTAAAGACTTGTTTTTTTTTTTAAATAAATAACCACATCGTTAAAGACTCAAACGCAGCCTTATACAAGAACTTGTATAAAGAGGATCTCGATTACCTTAGTAGGTATTGATCCAATTCTCGGAAGGATGGATACGTGAACTCTTCGAAAGTCAATTCAGGGACATGACAACAAAATTTTAGTTCACTTCTTACTGTATAAACATATATTACTAAACTACACTATATGTTTCAATAAACATGTCCGTTGTGTACATTGGATATTCAAATGACACATAAATATCTTGTAATATTTAATCATCAACCCTTTATTCAAAATGGTAGTCAATGAAACCTGTAATAAACTAATCCAAGTAAGTAATTAAAACTTTTTAAAGTATTATCAACACAAATAAATAAAAAGAAAATAATTTTAAGTAAAATTATCTCAGTTTCAATCGTTACTAATATATACCTTAACACTAAGCGGTATTTTAATGAAAAATATATTTTTTTATGAGAAAGAAAGTATAACAAGATATACTTTTAATTAAAATTTAATACCAAGATATTACTTCATTTTGCAATCCAAACGTACATCCTGTTTTAAGATATTCATATATATTGTTACATGAACAAGAATAATATAGTTCAAGAACTCTTACATATTGTTCCCTGTGTAGTCTGAACTGTTCTAACAGAGTGTTCTAGTATACAAACTTTGGTTTTAGCAAATCAACACTGAGCCACATATTATACGCATATATAGTTATTTATCTTTAACTTGAAATAAGCATGTTATAGAGCAGACAATGTGTGATGAATAGGTAGGTTTCTTTCATACAGGTCGTAGACTTTTTACTACGAAGTTAACTAGTCACAAATAACAAAGATCTAAACTGCGCCACTTGTATAAATTGATAAATAAATACATTAATGTGTTACACACTTTATACTTTTGTTTGAGGTATGTACTCAATTTTTTACCTACTTACCAATTAACCTCTGCATTATTAATTTGAATTATCAAACAATTCAGTAGTTAAGAAAAGCTTAGAAACTGTCCTCCGGTAGACTGACCCCTGGAAACTAATTTAATCTTTTGGAATCAAACGGAATACTGATGAGCCCCCTCCGAGAACACCTTTTGCTACTAAACTAAACGAAAAATCGGCAAAACATAACCATTCATAAATGTTTTTATATTCGTTAAAATTTTATAAACATTGAAATTGGGTTACGAAGGGCACACTAAGTACTTTTGAGCATTTTACTTCCAATAAATCTAAAACACCTATTGTATAGATCTGAAAAGAGGATAATGAAGAAATAAAAGGATGTTTCATGACATGTAGTAAAATGGTTTCCTTTTTTATTATTACATAGTACTCATAGTTATTTTAAAAATGACGTTATATTATAAAGTGTTACTTAAAAATCTTTACAAGAAATTCGTCATATGTTATATATAATAAAAACGTAAAGAGCGTGGCCATTAAACCTATTTTTGTTTATCGCAACTGATTTAGATCAGTCAAAGGATTTATAAGGCAGAAAAATATAATAAAAAATTGACAAATTGTTGTTCAAAATATTCGTCAGAAGTTTCATAATGTCACATGACTAATTATTCAAAAACTAAGCCGAACACAATTTCAGCCTGGCGACAATAAGCGAGGTAAACCACAAGGAAAAAATTGCGAGGAATTATACAGAGGCAATAAATCAAGCATGCAAGGCAAGTATGCCCACAAAGACAAAGACTAAGACTGTGAAAGTCCCATGGTGGAATAGAGAACTCGAAGAGATAAAAGAAAATGTTTACTTTTAGGAGAAGAATCCAATACGCTACTCCGCATCGACGAATTAAGGTCGTGGAAGAATTCCTGGAGAAGAAAACAGATTATGAGGACCATGCCAAAAAGGTTCAAAAAAGCTAGAAATGATTTTGAGAAACACAGGACAGAGAAGGATTATGGGAAGGAATCTATAGAATTATCATAATATATCATTGTACCTTAAAAAAAACAATTTCTTTCTTCAACCTATGAAGGGAAACTCTGTTCAACTACTAATTTAACAATTAGTTTTCCACAACATTTCACTGGCTTTGTCAGTAACTTCTTTACAGTTCAGGCAGCACGACTCTGGAACTCCTTGTCCGGTAATATTAGAAGAGAGAGCAAATAAAGAAGTTTTCAGGAAACTGGTGCAAAAAGAATTATTTAGAATCACAAGATTAAGTTGTTTGTATTTATTGATTATGTATATATGTATTTATTGATTATGTATATATGTATTTATTGATTATGTATATATGTATTTATTGATAAATTTTCATGTATTTGTTTATATATTTATCATCATTTGTATATATTTTTAGTGTTGTATGTATATGTATACATAGATAGTACCAAATTTCTATTATTCTTTAAATTCAACTTTCTCGCTTCACCTACCACAGCATTACCCACCCTTTTAGGTTGGTTGGCAGAGATTGCCCATAGGCATTAAGTCCGCCTGTTGGACCTAAATTTAGAAGTATCAATAAAGTTTTTAAATAAAATAAATAATTAAAAATAAAGTATTTACATTATCGGTGAGATTTCAAACCTGAAATGTTCACATCTTAGTGATAATATTTATAGGTAGTAGAAACACTAAAAGTAGTATTTATAATCTAATCAGTTAATATCTAACAAATGACACATAATGTAATTGATTTTAACAAAATTACATTCTAAGGGTTTAAAGTTAGTCTAGTAGAATTAAGATTAGCAGTAATAGATTAACATAACGTAAAAAGGGATAAAAACTGTGTGACTAGAAAAATCTTGAGGACGAAAGTTAATAGATAGAAAAAAACTTGAAAAAACTGTGGATTGATCCTGTGAAAAATAATATTTTCTCACATCAAATCAAAACAACATAAAACAGATACAGAAAAAATAAACACGTGCTATTAAGTGGTATTTAAGACTTATACGTTTTCTTTCCAACAATCAATTCTAAAGAGGTTTAACATAAATTACTATATTTGCAGAATAATTACCGTTTTTATACTAATCGTGTCAGATTTCTTTATAATAATAGATTCAAACAAGACTAAATTTATTCTAGAAAATAGAATCAGCAAAATCAAATCACTCTATAAAACATGCGAAGGGAACAATAAAAAAGGGAAAACAGATAAAAAAAATTAACAGTAGTTTTGTTACCAGACCTAACATATGTGCTTCACATATTTTGAACAGAAGCGTATATCTTTGTACTAAAACTGTTAATTATTAATGCTATTTCTCCTTGCTTAACATCAGCTCAAACTATTAACAGCAAGTCGTTGAATCCAAAGGGCCGTGAGAAGTGATCCCTTAAAACTTAAGTGTCGTTAGGTGTTGGGGCCGCATCATCTGCCAGCCGTAAATTATAACTATCACTTCTACGCATCAGTTTAAATTAACTTATGAATTAAATTTAACAAAATTCTTGCATATTTGAACAACACAAAATTGTCTAAAAACCTAACTCGCTTGATTTTCTTTCTAAAGTATTTTTTTTTATATTGAAAATACAAACACTTATTAAATGTCAAAACCTACCACTCATTGGAAAAGGAAAGGTCTCGGACCTGCTAAAAATCCGCGCAAGAAATTCCATGGACTATTGTACAATGTACGAATGTATATATAAATATATTTTTTGGCCTCTTAAGGTCTGATGTACTGACCAATGTTAATGTATGAGAAACAACGCGTTAACTCTGCACACATCATTATTTTTAAAATTCTTATCAACATTATAGTAGCTTTACTTTTTAATGTATTTTTAAATATATGAAGCGGCAAATGTAAGAATGTATTATTTTAAAATGTTGATAAATACGGTGTTTTTAGATTATTGATTGAATTCTTAGTCAGCATAAAGAAATAATGGCCACGACTCTCTCTTTTTGAAAATATTCCGAGAGGTTTTAGTTTTCTATTTCTGTCAAGATATTCATAAGAATCTCTTTGACTTAAAATTATGAACTCTATTTCACTTTAAAAAGTTATTGTCCTGAACTGATCTAAGTTTAAATAATAATCACCAGCTTTGTGTAGTTCGATGCTATAATTTCGCACGAGTTAAAAGGCCCCCAGGGACCAAGTGTAAACATATCACCTTTAGTACCTCGTCTACCAAACGAAACTTTGGAAAGTAGCGATTACGCGAATGAGCAGCAATTAACTCAAATCTTTTCGTTTTAACACTTACGCTAACATTTATCTGCTAAAGTTTAATTGGTTTCAGTCGAAAAAGGTGCCGTTTCATTCCATCTGCTTTAAAGGATTCCATAAAAAAATTATTTTTGTTTTACACTTATCAAATCAGCTATGCGTAATTACTATTGTAATATTTATTATTGAAATGTTTTACAAAAAACTGTTTATTAACAAAAATTTATTTCCAATTTTAAAATCCTAAATATATTTCTTACCAAAATCTTTAACCATTAAATTTCCTAAAACAAACGTCAACCGTGGGCTCAATTTACCCTTTATATTAATAATCGTCTTCTTATGAAAGTCTTAAAGTTAATTCTATTGTTTCAGAATTTAACCAGATTAAAACTATAAGAATGTATAAAATGGAGTAAACGTTATTTTGATAAAGGATATACGTGTTTGTAAGAGAGTACACAAATTTTAATCTTCTCATAAATTACGTTTTGCGTTTTTAAACTCACGTATTAAATTTGCAACTTGTGAAGTAAATAAAACCTATAAAACAATTTTTATATTAACTAGATCGTTTTTATTACTAGAAACTATAACGAAGTTAGTTTTATTAACGTGTGACTCTGATCACCCATCACAGCGTTAGACATTTCATTGTTTTCTATTCTAAAAAATATTTAATATTTTTAATTGTGGGCCAAAACTTCCAAACGGTACTTCTACTTTTTTGGATCTGTTGTGTATTTTTCCTAGCCTGTGTGTTAAGCTCATGTCATCGACCTTGCTATTACTACTCAAAATTAATCTTATGTTCCTATGATTTTGGTTAAAGTTAGTTCCTGTCTCGTTTTTACTTGCAGTTTGAATAAACATAGATCGCGTAGTTTCAATATAACCATTATTTCTCTAAAATTATAAAAAAATATATCATGATTTGTAAATATATATTGCTAATCTTCCAAAGTAATTACAGCTCCATTTCTTGGCTATTTCTTATCTTGCGGAAGCACTCAATTAACTCACGTATTAATCAACGTACCCAAGGCTCGAGAATTGTTATGGCCCTTTAACAAGATCGTGCTGGTCAAACTGAAGCTTAGCATTATAAAAGTTATAACTAATTGGTAAAAATGATACATTTTCTTTCTTAATGTTAGTAAAAATTAATAAAATATTTTTTTGTACACTAGATACATAATATGATCCGTTTATCTGATAGTACATGATACGTTGGTCCATAAAGCTATTGCACTGCTGAGGACGGTATAAACTACTCCTAATTATGTTCATCACCTTAAAACAATTGAGTCTTGTTAGAAATATTACTAGCTATACATTTTTACAAACCAGTACAGTCCAACAATAACTGAATATTTATAGACATTTAGTCCAAAAATATAAAATGATTAACAAAATTAAGAAAAAAAAAACATAGTAAAAGTTTTTTTGAGCTAAATTGCCGGAACACGAGACAGATGTCAAACATTTTCTTTGATAAACTTCAAATATATTTTAAAAGTATCCTTTTTATATGTCCAAAGAGTTTGAATATACCGCCCACCAAGGCCGAATAGTCCTTCAACTTAGCCTGAACATTACATTATTTCACAACAAAAGTTTTACATCAATTAACCGTGACTTTCTACAAATTAAATAGAGGTAAAATAATATATAATTAAACATACTTAAAAATAACAACATTCATTGAACTGTAAACACTATGAAAACAAAATAAATTTAAACCTATTGCACATTATAAACTTAAATTAATTGCACATTAACCATTTTTTACTTCATTTTAAGATTTTGAAAACTATTTTCACAATTTCTGTGGGCGCCTACCTGTCCGGACAATATCCATCCGAAACAAGTATCTTGAGCAATTGTTCTACTTTCTGGGCTACGCTCTAAACCCCGCTTCAAGATTTCACTGTATGTTTCGGACCCCAACAGAATACCAATCTTGTTGAAGGTACTATATTAAGGGTCGGCCAAAGGAAGACGGCCTGGCTCTGTCCATTCCGAGTGAATTTGAAGAGGTTGCCATCATTTCGCGTCAGGGCAGCCTCTTCTGGACTCGTTCATCTCTGGTGATAAATCCGGTGGTACTTACTCCTTATTCGTTTTCTTGTGGTTGCTCTCTTGAACTTTCATGAAACAGTGTGTGATGACGCCCTCAGCATAGCTGACATATTACGCCACCATTGCTCCTCGCTGCTCTTGCACAGCGTCACTGTTCGATCGATAATTACTATTGTAATGTAAAGTATAGATTGTTAAAAGCAGGTACATGAATGGATGACGGTAAAACTTTAGCGAAGTCCCATTACTTTGGCCATTTGTCAAACAGAAAATATAGCGCAGCTTTCAAATTCGCAATGTTACGAAACTTGAGCTACTTTAATGTCTTTTGTCACCGCCGGTCCTTTCAAAAAATAATTCTTAGTGTATATATTTAAAATTGCCGTTATGCTACAAGGGGTAAAAATATCACTTGCTGAATTTTTAATTTGGCTGTAAAATAATTATAAATTTCTATGCTAAAAGAGTACTTATCTGAAAGATAAAAATAAGTCAAATTTTTTATATACACGATAGCACGATGTAATCAAATAGTTTATTTAAACCATGATTTGGAACATTGACAAAGTATTTTGCTCCAGCAAATTCCGTACAATTTTTGTAGGTTTAATCGGAATTACGAATACAATAAAATTTTATGTGATTTTTACAATAATAACCATATTTACGGAGAACTTGTAATGTATTATCATTTAGATAATTGACTTAAGCAATCATAAATTTTTCTTTGGTTTCTTTTGATATTAACACTGACCAGAAACCAAAACCTCAACTGAGGATGGATATTCATAAACATAAATAATGTCACCACCTATCGCTGAGTTTATTTGAATTGTTTACTTTGAGTTAACAAAACCGTACTGTCGATTTATTATTTTGCCTCTTACTTTTACTTCAATTAATCTTGTCTTATAAATGTCAACAATAAGATATTTGAATAATTAAAAAAGAAACTCCGGAACAACTTTTATGTAAAAAGTGTCGTTTTTGTGCCACTTTAATGCAGAAAGTTAAGTTGTTAGAACATACTAGTCCAAAGTGGATTATAATATAAAAGTAAAAAATAATACCTATGACTATTTAACTCTTCTACAAAATACGAGCATTCTAAAATATTATCAACATTATAAAAGATGTTTTAATATTTATTATCTTGTTTTAATTAAATGCAATTTAATGGTCTAATATAGCATGATGACTATCGATAACAAACTCAACAACAATTATAACATTATAAGTTGCTTGAGGATACAATTTAATTCTCCAAAAAGTAATCTCTTGTTCGTCAAAAATCACCAGGTGTCATTTTATGAAAAAAAAAATCTTTATTTGTCACACAAATGCTTACAAATAAATTTTGAAATCCCTTTATTCATTTTTTTTGTGGGGGGGAAAATGCCTACGCACTGCCCTCCCGCCACGGGGGTGGCGGAAGGGACTGTGTGGGACTCG
>DWLS01004112.1:0-14511 GCA_018246255.1 Pachliopta kotzebuea | reverse complement strand
AATCCTTATGTACTTTCTTTTTTTGTAACTCTGTCATAGTGCACAATAAAGTATATTTGTATTGTATTGTATTTGTATTTTATATTATTCTCAGCTGTTGTCACATAAAACGTTTAATAGCAGAAAATTGGTACAATCGAAAATTGATAAAATGATACACATGTTTAATTTTAATGAATATACTTACTAATTGTACTTAAATTAGTTACTTCGTTTAGTAAGATTTTTTGTCCTTTCTTAAGCTATGTTTATAATTTTGAAATACCTATTTTTTTTCTCGTTCGTCAGTCTAAGTGAGATCGGTGGTGGCACATGGCCTGCTCATTACCGGAGTTGACAGCGGTGCGGTGAAAGTCGCCCGTCTGTCAGTGAGAGGTTCGCGTATACAGATAGACGCGTGATGAGAGGAATTTTATTTTGGTAGGGACACTCAACATTTACATATAGGCCTGTGTGGGAAGATGGATCACGGTTCGTTCACACCGAAGAAAAGTATTTTTATCTAAAACACTAATTATAATTTTTAACCATTTGACATTTAAACATATACATTACTAAACAATTACTTTTGTACCTATAAGATAAAAATGATTTGTTTAAGAAAAGGGATGAGAATGACTAATATCAGTTGTTGTATTTAATGACATGTAACATATAAATCCGATAAATTTAATAGTAGAGTTTTTTGTATCAATTTATATAAGTTCATAATTGAATCCTTGCTAGAATAACTTTCTTATAGATCTCATGATTAATGCAATAAGTTAAATAATTTAAATTGTTATAGCCAGTGTACTACATTGCCTAACAGTTTTCCGTGGTCTCGTTTTATATCTATCATATCGTGTCAAGATGCCGTTGTTCTGCTCTGACCATTGTGTACATAAAACAATGGGCAAATAAATAATTTCTCTCATAAGAATTCATTAAAAGAGATCGTGTTCGCATCGCTGGAAACTAATTTATTATCCTTGAATCGATTCGATTGAGTTAACTAGAAATCGCCCCGTCGATTGTGACACGCACAACCTTGACACTGCGTCGCCACATTCAGTTTAGCATTTAGAGTATAACAGAAATCAAATGGCCGTATTAGGAGAACGAGTTATGCGCGGCTCAATGAACTAGCAAAAAAGGCTTCCCCCTACCTACCCTGTTTTAACAAAATACTCTTATTTAAAAAATAAATGGTATTACTGTTGAAATGTGGTCACAAATATTTCTACACAATATTTTAACTACGTTATTAAAATTCACGATAATCATCAATTCGCAGACAAGTTTCATAACCTATTTGCATACGAAAGCTTCAATACATAAATTATTCGGTCATAGTAACGATTCCTGGTTGTGCATCACACGACTTAAGCGTGACGAAGGGACAAGTGTTCAACAGTTCACTTGAACGCTTTCTGATTCGACTGTGGGTGGGGTGCCGCCCCTTATAATGTCGAAATTGTAGTGAAGCAATTTACGAGTGCGAACAACGTTCCAGTCGTAAATCTATCTTCCTATAACATAATTTATTAGTTTATATTTATTTATGGTAGTATATAACTTATACTACTCAATTTTGTGTTAATGTAATTAATAATTTATTTACTTGGCATAGTTTTTTTTTTTTCGGGTGATGTCGATGCTTTCGGCCACCATTATGGCCGCGAAAGCTCCATCGGACCCTGCGCTCGCGGATCCGGACTCCGCGAGCTGAATTTGGCATAGTGTTCATTTACTTATGAACACTTTTTATTCCACGAGACGAACAAGGTGTTCACTTCGATGTAAGTGATACGCTTGCCTTAATTAAAACGATTTGGTATGTTATATCTCGTTACCTTAGTAATTTTACTAGTAACAACTCTTTTCAAACCGGAACACAGTAATGTATTCACAATACTGTCTGTCAGCGGCAATAGGAACTGCAGCGGTACTTACATAGTCGGTCTCCAGCAAGAAGGACCTACCACATGTTAATTAATACTAGTGTGGATAACACCGAAAAAATGCTTATTATTTATTGTATGTATATATTTGTGTTATTTTTTTAACATAATATAAAGAAATCGTTTTTGAAAAAGAATACCTACGTCGTAAACAGTGAGCTGTGAAGGATATAATTAAGTTTTGGATATATTACTCGGTATGTTTACGGTATCATTAAAATTCTTCTGCCTAGAGTTGTCATTTTCATCATTATGTTAAGGTTGTGATCTCCACAGATATACATTTGATATACGAGTTCGCATGTGCTGTATGTTGGTACAATTCACAAAGAAAAGCAACTGGTCTTTTCATAAAATTGAACTTAGTCGAATTTTACGCGAATAGTAAAATGGCGATGGGATATTGTAAACTGTGTAACATACGGAATCTATACAAGTCAGTCATCTACTTATAACGTAACAATTTTCCTTGTGAATTTTTAGTTTTGATATATTGTATTCCTACTAGTTTCTTTTTTAATAATAGTAAGCAATGACGATCTAATGCCTTTTAACTTGCACTTCCAATTTTATGCTAATATTAAAAGAAAAGATTTTCTTACTATAACAATGGTTTTTATAAAATATAAAACACTGTTAACAGTATTCGTTATTAAAGAAATACCATTTAAATCGAATGAACTTCGGTCTTTATTAAAAATGGCCGAGTTCCGCTCAGACGGGCCCCGGTTATTCACAAAAGGAATTCAGACGATAGTATCTGGAGTGCAATAAGGAAACAAAGGTTCCCGTTTTACTGCTTCGCTCCGATAAGAATGGAGGAATCCGCTGACTAATAGTGGCGGAGTCAGGGTCCGGTTAGGGTCTGTCAGATTTATTTTTAAGTGAAGTCCTGGCAAGTTTATTGCTTTACTACTCTGATTTTCTTTTTCGAAAATTTTAACTTACATAACTTCTGCTATGTATATTACTTTTACGAATGTTTTAGTATATTTATAACATTTTTTTTATTTAAATCATTGCATACAATTAAACAATTTTACATCATTACATGGAGTTATATACATTTCGATTAAACTGTCAAACTTTTTCAATTTACACTACTTTTGTTATTAAAATAACAGAATAATGTAACCCAAATTATTTAAAACCTTTCCCGATACATTGTACGTCATAGACTAAAATAACTTGAATACTACAATGTATATATGCGTAACCTTATAAATCTTCCTTAACAACGTTTAAAAGATTTTAAGACTATTAGTACACATCACGGAAGTACAAAGCTCTTAGGAAATCTTGAGCAAATTGAGATCAATAAAATGTAGCACAACTGTAAGAAGTTTTAATCCTTCGAACATAAGATAATGGATTTTCTTACAGCGTTTCTAATTTATTACACTAATAAATATTTTTAGTGAATTAGGAAATTGAAGAACAAATTTTATACAAAATTAATTAAACTGAATTTGTTTATTCATTGTCTATTTGTACCACCTTCATTTCAACTTAGTTATATTTTAAGTCTTGTATCCTATAGTAATACGGAAAGTTAATTTTCATGAAAAAGTTCGGCGTGTCATAGCCAAGCAGTTCAATAAACTAAAATGTATAAATTGTAATTGTGTCTATTTCTTATAATTAATAAATTAATTACGGAGATATATCAAAGTAACAACTTCTGTGTGATGACCAAGTACAAGTAAGTCCATCATCTGCTTGGTCCTAAACCTTGACATATATTTGATTTGCATTAGCTATCAAAGTATCTTGAAGTGAGAGATTTGAATATACCATTTTTTATATATAAAAATATATACATTTATGTATTTATATATGTCCGTTTATTTTTCATTCTCGTATTTTTATTCATTCATTGTTAGTTTTAAAATAATTATAGAAGAAAAAATAAGACCGCAAATTGTTCCTGTCCGATAGTTATATTTAATTTTAAAATGATGTTTTTACTTTTTAACACTGTTTTTACTAAAAAAATATTATAGTATAAGCTAGACTGACTAAATTTGTAATCCAGCTCTAAAAATCTGGTCAGCATCGTGTGATACGATAGTTTCAACCCAAAAGCCGCCCGTTTCGCTAACGAGTGCATCCGTCTAGCTCATCAAGTATAATTGCATGTTGCAAGTTGCGCAACTCCCAGCTCATTGGTGATATGATGACACAATGCTGACACAACTTAGAACTCCCATCATTGTTGTACCGGGAAAGTGTTCCGGCTCACGCATAACGTATATACATACGCCTTTGTTTACAAATATCTCCGCTATCTATTTCGAGACGTCTGAAAGTGGTACAGCCAGCGATACGCTACTGAGCATGGAATGTTTAGATATGTGGTACAATAAAACGTTTAAATTCATTTATTATTTAAACTGATAAAAGTTCTTTTTAAAATATTGTACCAAAATATCAAAAAGTATCATTAAAAATAATATTGTATATTAAGTTTACAACCTAAGTAATAGGATTAAATTATCTTAAGTAGTTAGAAATTAACGTAAGAAAGGAAAAAAAAGGAAAGGGTATTATAAAAAAAATTGTGTTTATAATGACTGATTTCTTCAGGGACGGCAACGCTCTGATGATGCCACCAAAGACTCGTAGATTTCGGATAGGGTATGTCACCATACCCGAAACGTTTATTCTTATCTATAGTTTACAATAATCTTAACGATTTCAATTCAGCGTTCTTGCATACGTTTTAAGTGAGTTAAGAGACTATTATTTAGATAGGTTTAGGGACCTATGGTAAGTACCTTACCAAGCACACGCCTCTGGTTACCATATCATCTGGCTAGCCGTATGTCTATTTACCAGTTCAATGGTATAAAGTAAGTAGTATACATAGTAATAAATTCATACTTCTGTTTAACAAATAAGCTGCTTACTCAAAAGTTAGTCTTGTCAAGAAAGGCCTATGATTATGATTATACTCGTGATTTTAGACTATAGGAGTACCTAATATTTAATTCGACTTTGCAAAAATATCCTATCAATACAAAAGGTTTTACATTTGTAAATGCATTTTGTACGTGTGTACGCATTTGCAATGAGCTTGTGCACTATTGAATATTCCATAAAAATATTTTCATACATATGCATGATTATTTGTTGTTTCAGATTATTTTTTGTGACACCTTTCGTTTATTTACCAATTGAAATAAATCCTTAAAAATTGTGTATACGGAACGTATAAGTAGTAACAGTTCTTCATTAAAGCCACCACTTGTAATAAACAGCACGCACGAAGAGCCAAAACAAATGGAGCGTCAAAGTAATACTAACACACATTGAATGCCGCTAAAACGTCATGCTACATTACGTTATTGTAATTTGGTACAAACAAGTTCATGTATTAGATACGTACTAGATTCACCGGTACTTTGTTCATTCAAATCATACAAACTGTTATTACAGCTAGAGCGGGGACCACGTACTTGCAAAAACCGACGGTAGAATCATCATCATCTCAGCCTATTGCAGTCCACTGCTGAACGTAGGCCTCTCCAATAGATTGACGGTAGAATGTTTCTGATGATAGGTCTCTGTTACTGGTAGCCCTGTAGTTTTGGGGTTATCAAGATTTGGACTAAGGTAAGCCCTGTCTGTCGCAGAAGACAATTGAAAGTTTTTTCGGGTTCGCGGGCTTTAAGGGTGGTGGCCTTCTCTGTCCATTAATGGAGCTCGAGGCGGACGACAAGTACGAACTGGTTTCGTATTTTTCGTAGCATACTGTTTATGCTGGGGAGGGTAACAGCTCTCCCCGGGATGTGTTTATCAGCAGTGTAGTGAGGCACCGGTGGGTTCCGTAGGATATCTCAGGGTGTACTACAATGCACTGAGGATGACCACCGAGGCAGTTTTAGTGGGTGTAAATCCCTCATAACCTTGACTTCCCTCTAGAAGCTGGTTATCTTTAGAAGTTTTCCCCTGCGACAAAAAGGTCTCTGTTACTGGAGACCGTCTAGGTGGGTACCACCGCAGCTCCTGTTGCAGCCAACAAACAGAACAATGCAAACATTACTATGTTTCAATTTCTTATGCGTTATTCTTCTTCTTAATCGTTGCAATCTTTACAGACTGGTCGTTGTCATTAAATAGTTGTAGTAACCCGTTCCACTAGTCGCCTCATCTCTGATCTGGTGGGTCCATTTCATGGGTGTCTTTGTTATTAAGGGTGCTATTTGTTAGTGAATTTACTGTGGTAACAAGTTTAATACCTTATGTCTCAAGGCGACTAACACAATATACTGCTGTGTGTACCATCTTAACCGTCACCACGTTGTTATGGACAAGCTTATAACTTACCGTCAGGGGAACGTATTACTCGTTTCTTAGAATAAAAAAAGTTACAATTAAGACCATACGGAAATATTTATAACTATTCATATCATAAAGAAGTTTTTAAAATTTTGCTGCTCGGTCTTTTAAAGAGAGCTTCTAGAATTGATCGGCGAAGACCTGAAAGTATTAACTTTTAATCGAAGCCGATAAAGCGGCAGCCTGTTCAGTTTTTACCTATCGCGTTCAAGCAAAGTAAAAAACATTCAAGCCAGTTCACCTTTGTCTGGCCAATTTCCCGTTAGTACTCTCGGCGTATTACTTTTGCCGCTACCGGTTCGCTATTCAATGATAAGGGAATAGGAAACGTGATTTCCAATTGATGAGTAAACTTTATTGTTATAATTTTATTTGACATTGTGAGTACAGAGAAAAAGTAAGCGCAAAAACACTTTTGTATAAAAGTCACCTAAAAAACGTTAAGATTAAATAATTCATTTAATTTTTTATTAAACAGATTCTATTACACTTTTTCAGGAGTTATAGACGGAGGCTAACAGCGGAGCTTAAACAGCTTTTATTTTCTACCAATGTACTGGCAACAGCGCTTTTGCAAAAACTTATGTTTAGCAGTAGACATTTAATTTTTTTTTTATGTGTCGAGGTGACGAGACGAGCAAGGCGTTCAATGACGGTAAGGGATAAGGTTGCCCATAATAACGTAGCGCTAATTAAGATGGTACATTGCGCTCGTCGCTTTGAGACATTAGGTGTTAAGTCTCGTTACCCCAGTAATTTCACATACAACCGTTCGTTCAAACCGGAACACAGTATTGTTTGCACATTACTACTTGGTGGTAGGATTGGAGGCTGAGGTGGTGCCTACCTAGACGGTCTCCGGCAACAGAGACCTGTCACTAGTACAATACACGCAAAACTAAAACACAATGGGCGTAGGTAATGCTTATATAGTTAAATATTTAATATCCTACGTGATATTAATCCCTTTTACTCGTGCTTTGAAGGTATACTCTTGGACGGGAATAATGACTACGGAATGTTTGCTGTTAGGATTAAGAAAGACGGACCGACCACAAAGCGTGAGGGATTATCAACAATATATTGGAGTAAGCCCGCTGTTCATCTAGACGTTCTATAGCTGCAAAGAGATCGTTGAATTGTCACACGTTTGCTTACGCTCCAAAATATATTGTTTAAACACTTGCTAAAGTCTTACCATTTACAAATAGAGAATACTTGAACATTTACATGTTACTAGATTATATATTCACTGGTGGTATGTCTATTTTACATGAGATCATCGAGTTAGGTACCAGTTCTTATTCCTATCACCTAATAATAGTAATGTACAAACATTAACGTGTTCCGCTTCGAAGAGTGCTGTATATCTTAACCAGCGCCACGTTTTGGGCAGGCGTATCATTTACCATCAGATGAATGCCTTGCTCGTCTCTTCATCTCAAGGAATAAAAAAACAATTACAAAAAGCAATCATTCCTTAATAATGTGGTGCTAAATAAAAATATATCACGGCGTTTCATTGCGTTTTAACATTTATCTTAGTAACTTTTATTCATCTTAGATTTTAAAATATTGATCTAGCGCAAAATAATTTTTTTACTTTGAAATGAAAACACCATTTGTTTAGCTAGAGAAATATTTCCAGTAAAAATGTTGAATAAATTGTTGACTCGTAAATACAAATGACTGAGCGCGAGTTAAACATCCTACGTTAAAAGAAACAAAATGCCTACTCCATGATAAAGCGCATTCTTTAGTTGGAAACGAAAAATATTTAGTTCTCTTTAATAGTGTTGTAACTGTAATCGTTAATATGACTTATTTTTATATTTTTTACACACAACATATTTTCATCCGATTATTATTCTTAATTTACTTTGAATATGTAATGTATATGTACTTTATAATTTATAGTCTTCATATCTAACATAAAATATATACTTCTCATGTGAAAGATAATTTCAACATGAGGTGTGGGGCATTATTCTCATCCACTTTTCACCTGCTTTCCTTAACCGACATAACTGGTGTATACAATTTGTCTGCCGAAATACGGACATATAAGTCATCGTTCATGTGATCCACTCTTAAGCAGAATTCCACTTATTAGTGGGTAATACACCACTGCTCTATTTTAACCTAAATAGGGCAACTTCTGGCCGCATTAAGAAGTGGCGATGAGCGCCAGCACAAGCACGCGGCTTCTGAAGGGGGCTCACTTTCTGAAGAAGAGAAGCCCAAATTATGTACTATGCCGAGCGTGAAAATCGCCGTAATAATTGCAAGCCATACTTGATATTCTGTTGAATTTGAAAAAAAATCTGCGTCTTAACTATCGTCGTTATTTATTAAAAAAAAGATCAATATTTTATATTAAATATTCTTATAACATTACCTTTTTTATATATATTTATAACATTATTATTACATTCTGCTAACGTAACCCCACAAACATAAACTTGCCATTGTATATTTATGAAGAAGTTTCATAATAAATTAATAAAATTCGTTTAAGGGATTAGAAAACTCATTGTGACGACGCCATATAAAGATGGGAGAATATTTGTTTTTTTCCCTCATTGTAACACGAATAAGGACAATTGAAAAAAAAACTACTCATCTAATCTTATTAGACAATTTAGGTGCTCAAAATTACGTTGCTAAACAACAATTTTAATACATATTGTATATAAATAAAAAAATTTGCAAGGTTATTTTCTAAACAATAGTATTAAACTACTAATTGTTATAACTGCTGTTAAGTGAGACTCGTGCGCACACAAATGATCCAAACACAGTTAATTGAGTCGGCGGCAAGTAACACGCAAGGTGTCAGTTCGCTCAGTTGATTGGTGACGCTGACGTAGAGTTCATTAAACTAATAAACGGATACGAGCTCTGTATTGACCTTATTGTCCTATTCAACTTAGTAATTTTTTTTTTCTAACTTATGTAATTGTATCGGGAAAACAGTAATAACTTGTGAGATGGCCACATATTGTTTATGTTTGCAAAGTTAAGCAAGTAATATTTATTAATATATTACGTAGTGTTAATTTTTGTCATAATTTTCACAATTTTTATATGCGACCGAGAGACGTAACGAGCAAGACGTACGCCTTAGGTAAGTGATACTCTTTCCCATAACAACGTCGTGCTGGTTAAGACGGTATCACAGCTCCAAATTAAGCATATTACCTTAAGACAGGTGTTAAGCCTCGTTAAGCTAGTAATTTTACTAGTTTACAACGCTCTTTAAAACGGAACACAGTATTGTTGGCACAATACTGTTTGTCTGTTGCAATAGGAGCTGCAGTAGTGCCTACCTAGGCGGTCTCCGGCAACAGAGACTTATCACCATTTACTTATAACAAGGTTTATTCTAGTAATATTTATACAATAATATACCTAAATTCTCATGTAAGATGGTAAATTATCGTTTCTTTTTGGCCCAGTATTGTGTCTAACCCATTGTTAGAAGTGTCCGAGCAGCTGCACTAAATATTATACAGGGGTTTTGAATAGTTTAACTTTTGTTCACAGCTTCCTTTATTTGAAAGCCTCTTCCTTTATCGACTTGTTTGCTTAATGTTTATATCGCACTCGAGTCCTTCTCAACAATGTATACAAAATGGCTTCCTGTATAATGGCGGGCAAGTGGGCGTCGTCATTCTTTACTTAAGAGGATTGCCTTTTTGTTTTAAAATTGCTTTCTTAATAGCCAAATGGAAATGAGATACGTAACTTTAGTATAGTAATTAAATATATCCTAAAGTCTAATTATTAACTTGTTTAATCTTATTAATAACTTTCATTTGATAGATCATTTCCACAAGGCAGATATTTTGCACACGACTGGGCGTATGTTCTGGATAGTGATTTAACACTGGATTATTGGAGACAGGAAGTTGTTGTGTGAAGTAAAGTATATTACAGGGGTTTGAAATTACTGTTTTTATATAGTGTTAATATTTTTACCATAGTCTTATAATGAAAATCGTTTGTTCCAGGTAATAACCCGCTCGAGGTGATTTTCTGTCTAAATTTAAATAATTTGTGAGACAGTTTATAACGTTACAATGTAACTCTCTCTGTCTCTGTATAATTTAAGACCCTTATCATTAACTGAAGCATTACCATCAATGTTTCACTCTCCGCTGACTACATTTTCATGTTCAATGCTTCATAGTCTCACGACGGTCGGCAACCATTTAACTTGTTCATGAGGTAACATTATAATTCAATAATAAAACTTATATAAGCATGAAATCTTCATACCCTAAGTAATGTTACTGCTTGACCTGTTGCATTGTCTATATTGATCTAGTCAATACAATACCCGTGTCCAGGAATCAACTAAATCTCAATTACAATAATTGAAACGACATTATATCATCATCATCACCACCTTAATTTCAGCCTTTTGATGTCCTGTAATGAACAAAGCTCTCACCAGTATCGTATGTAAATATTCTGTCATACAAGTAAATTTCGTTTTAAAAATTTCATCATTCTTTTGATTGCTATTAATAATGATAACTAGAAAGATAAATAATGAGTTTATTATATTAATATCAGTACATACAAATGTACAATTAAACTAAATTAGATAGAAAAAGTCAGTCAAGTAAAGATACAAAAGGCTGTATATTAGTAAATTATTCACTTGCTGAAGGTGAAATTTGATCGATTGATAACCAGCTACGGCCTATCTATTGTGTTATCGCGTTTACATATTGATGGTTACCTTTAAATTCAATATTATTAATGTAGGTGATCAATATAAAGATTACGATGGAAGTAATATATTGTCCAATATTGAATATCATCGAATTTTGAGTATATCTGTTCGTGTCATCTATCATCCACGGAGATTTGTCGTGTGACTGTTTATTATATATATCTGATGCGGAAATGTAACGGTGTACAAAACATTTTTTTATTTACTGTTATTTACTGTTTCTTTTTTCGTATTGAGCAGGTCGCAGTTAAGCAGCCCGTTATAGGTGTTACTAGAGCGGTAAATCACAATAATTCCACAGTATGCTAGTCACTATGCTGTCGCGCGACCGGGCCGACGACCCCGTAGTGGCTTAGCACCGTTATAATCTCTTTTTAACCAGTCGAAGATACTGTTCCAAGATACATTTCATATACAGTGATTTTTTTTTGTATAAAACCAAGATGATGAGACGAGGGCGTTCACCTGATATTAAACAGAAACTTCTGGTCGTAACTATGATGGAAAGGATGTTTACACAGCAGCAAATTGCGATCTTCGCTGTAACACAGTATTGATAGTACTAGTGGATAACCTATAGTATAATAAGAGAACAGTAAATTCATTTTTTTTTAGAGAACTTGTTGTTAATGAGAGCAGTTTACTTTTTTTAAAATATGTTAATATAAAGCTTTCAATATCCTCAAACTAAAATGCAAAATGTTCGAAATCACACTATTATTCATGCAGAAACAATGAGTGGTCACCATCAGATATAACTCTGAATCGAGTGTTAATTAGAGAGTAAATATTTGTTTATTACTATCACTAAAATGTTAATTTATTATTGTTTCAATAATACGTTTCATAATTATACATATTATTGCGTCTGACTCACGGGTCCGTGTAATTATTTTGTTTGTTATCAAAATTAAATACAGAGAAGCGTCTACCATTATGTTGCGAATGTATTAATATAGGTAACTTTTTAAAATCGTCCAATATCACGTAGCGATAAGAAAATATAGTAGTATTATTTAAACGTTTTCACATATATATTTATACATTTTGTGTATTCTTTATTTACCAAGAATTAGTAAGACAAAATTTTGCATGTATTTGTTTATTAAAAAAATTGTTTTAAAATTATTTTTTTTCTGATATTTTGAATGAATTTATATTTTATGCATAAATATCTTTTTTATTCGGAAAGTAAGGAGACGGGCGAATGTTTTCCTAAAGGTTAATAACACGACAAACCATAACAACTTGTAACTAGTTGGGATGATATACACAACGCTACATTGTATCCGTTCCCTTGTTATAATATGTTGGGTCTCGTTACACCAGTAATTTTAATACTACATGCTACAGCGCCGTTTAAACAGGAAAAACTAATGGGTATTAATAAGTCTTTAGCAGCAAAAATAGGAGCTACAATGTTACAAACCTCCACAGTCTTCGGCAATCAAGAAGCTGAGCACTAAGAAAAGATTTTTTTTTTAATTTAAATGTCCATTAGAACGATTAAAAATTAATATACCTTTTTTATAGAATGTTACCTCCGGCATCGCATCATCATCACGAGACTTAGAACTTTAAGTATAGTACCAATTACATTGCCTTAATAGCGAACGTATTAGTGTGCCGCTGCGCCTCATAACACGTAATGAACATTGCGAAATAACGACATTACCTCTACACACGGGATTGTAGCCGCTGGCCTCTATTGCATGCCTTAACGGCATAGAATAAGGCGGTCCAGTCTCAAACTAACCTATAATAACAGATTATTGGTCAATGAATATAGCTTAAATAAAACATGGTTAGCTTATGTAATTTCTAACGTTTATAATGCTTGCTTTTTCAAGTTATTCAATTAAGCCATAAGATACGCAAAACATGTACCTGATAGTAAGTAAGCGCTTTTACACAATCTGTTGCTAACTAAGATTTCTACACCGCAATATATTGCGTTCATCGCATAAACATTAAGCGCCTTTACTAAAGTAATTTTACTGCAATTCGGGGGTACCACCACCACCAGAGAGATCCCAAAATGTGTAAAGTGACAATGTCTTGTCAACTTTTTTTTAGAAAAAATTCAAATTCCTCTTGAGACAAACATAATTGATGTTATCAAAACTAAGGAAATAAGGTTAATTTTATTTCTCACATAAAAAGAAACTTGTACTGTTCTATCACATTCAGTAAGCGAGAACCGATTCCATTTTTCTCATATGTTTTATAAAAGGTGCTAATACTTACTACGGTGTCGCCAAAAATACAAAACTACGAAAGATTCGCACTTGATCTATTTGTTTGAATCCTACAAATCCGCCCGCATGGGTGTGTCCTAACGGCACTATATATTTACATAAACTAGTAACATACACGCTTCTGACATGTTACATGTTAACACTTCACCCGCCCTCGCCTTGAACACATTCAACGATTATTTTTTAATTTTCATCGATCTCGTAATTAACAATCACAGTTGATGTAAGATTTTTAACCTTGGTTCGATGAAAAGTCTGATCTAAGTTCAGGAGCTAATAAAGCTCCATTTACATCAGCGCAGTCAATGCTCATATTTAAGTAGTTGTTTTGAAATACCGTTCACGTTGGCAACAAGAGAGTTTCTTTTAGAAATGTCAGGTAGGTGTTTGATTAAGATCTTAAACTCACAGAGAACAAAATGCAAATTGATTTTAAGCTTACATTTCCCGATTAAGGGATGCGGGCGTATTGGCATTCGATTAGATCTATTTTAAATGATTTCAATGTACTGCTCTTAATTTCTTTTGTGTTCCTTTCTGTTCTTTCAATTGTGTTAAGTAAAATGGGAGAATTTAATTACTTAAACATTTTTTATTCGATGTTTACGTCCTTAAATTCTCTAAAAGTTCTCAAAAACCATCAAAAATCTATGCCTATTTGTACCAAAATATATCGTAGGATATGTCATTCGTAATCGAAACTGGAGTGCGGTTGCCAACTCCACCTTAAATCCGCCATCATCGTATCGGCCATTCAGCAGCCCATTAATCGCTCCAAGGAACCCGTCGATGGATTTCATTGTAAATGCAGACGGCTTGCATTTTCCACTCGATTAGTTGCAGGACCTTTGGAGAAAGATTACGGTTGAACGCGGCTTATTCGCCAAGACCCGCTTTTTCCTTTAAAGCTACTGCTTAGCTCCCGTTTTGTTCGTCCTACACAAAGCAATATATTGCTATAGTATTTAGAGGCGAATACAATACTCCGTGTAATCTGAACTTATAGAATTTTTCTATTTCCAACTTTCCGTTAAAGGCAGAAGCTAAGCAAGAAAGGAATAAAATCTCCTCTTTAAATTTAGCTGGATGTGCGCTTTTATATTAACACATAAACATCAAAGTACATTACTATTTAAATTCATATGTCACTAAAGAATGTATAAATTTTTAAATAAAGGTTTTCTAATTTTGGTCATCACATATGTATATATATATATATAAGGAG
>DWLS01004111.1:0-14511 GCA_018246255.1 Pachliopta kotzebuea | reverse complement strand
TGGATGTATTGCGTGACAGCGAGCGTACGGCCGGCGGCGCAGGTTCAGGACGGGACTGATGTCCTTTAACCTTGTTTGGGAAATGTGTGGTTGTGTCGTAGAGAACTTTATCAAAATATACTTTAAATAAATACACTAATAACCACCCTAAAAACACAGTAGTACTTATTCACAAACTCCTCTTGTCATACGTTGCAGACAACGCAAATATATACTTATGCATATGCTATAATCTCACGGTGTTCCGGGTACAGTGCCTTAAAATTATATTACAGATGTATCAAATAAGTACGGACCTTTAAATAATATGCAGTGTCGTTTAGGGGTCCGCAGAAATTCTAATAAAGGTTCTGATAATCTCTTCGTTCGTTGAGAAATTTCATTTTACATGGAAGATCACAGCGGAGACATTTAGATATATTTTTTCATTATTACATAATCATCTTTTTAGTAATAGCACTCTATTATATGAAATCTAAATGATATTTCATATAAAATGATCGCTATCAGTCACCCGGACATGGACACGCCTTCTTATATAACGAAGCGATGAGCTTCCGATCCTACAAGACGTAGCGCGGAACCACTTCGTTTAACATTTTTCAAATACTTAAAGGTTCAGATCTATTCGTTCCTCATGAATTGAACACAACAAATAGTTCCTAAGGATTTCTTCCAATGCTTAACTTATGTCGCCCAGCGTACAGCAATAAAACTAACAAACGTTAGTAGATACAAGCGATAAATAATTTCAACAGCATTATAAGTGTTCCTAATGGTATACTAAGCATGATGTATTGCCGGCCGCCGACTCGGTACACCCGCCCACACAATCCGACTCACTGAAAACTGCTGCAGGTATACCACAAATAATAATTACATCATCACCATCAGCTGATAGACGTCCACTGCTGATTTGAGCCGTCCCCGACCGTACTGGCTCAATGTGGATAGGTGAGGAGCCAGTGTCTCGTTTCTTAGTGCATGGAGTTCTAAGGATCCGTTATCCTATACTTTAACTTTGCTATAAGATTTGGAGTAATTTCGTCTTACCTCAAGAGCGATAAGAGCTCTTCAAACCAAGTCCGAGGAGTCGAGCGGAACAGCTCCACCAGAACTTGGGAGCCAAGTCCGCCCGGTCGAGAGGAATGTTCGGGAAACTGAAACATACCAATTTGTTCAGGAGAAACTCGCCTATGTTATGAAGCTAGGTATCTGTAATCAATTAATTAGTATTGTTGTTTAGTCCAAGTGATGAGATCGGAGTGATGACAATCAGCTAAAGTGATAGCCTGATAGTTCTGATATATCTATGACACTAATAAATGCTGTCTGCAACAACGCAATGCTATCCAAGAACCTGAAACTAACGTTTAAATTTGTTACGTTCAGATTTACTCTTAATCTCTTCCTTTATCTCTCTTCTTTTTAGATTCCTTCGCCAATGCCCAAAGCCCTGTTTTTTAATAGTAATTTCTTTCTGTTAATTTCACATCAGCTCTTTCTGTTTTCCACCCTATGAGTATACGTACTGTTATTTTGACTGGCGTTAGACCTCGGTTGCGGTCTCAGGTCTTTCTCCTTTTTTTTTACGTTCCCCAGCTTGTTTCCACCACCAGTTCTCACTATCTTACGATTCTATGAACATTTATGCCTATAGCTTCATCCTTCTTCCATACATCGCGCTCTTGAATGAAGACTCTTATCTTGACAAAGTTTAATGGAGAAAATCTTAAAGAGACCTACAAAGCATATCATGAAAAGCAGGTTTTTCCCTTTACCATTTGAAGGAAGAACGTCTTGCTTCTATATAGCAATGAAATTCTAATTTTTTTAATGCAAGATGAATAGGTTATTTCAAGGGAATGAGAATCGGAGATGTTTCGCAGTTCAAAATGCAGTTTATTTCTGTCGTTAGACAATAGTGTACACTGTAACTTGAATGACGGGACTTTGAATGTTACGCCTTAAGGAGCCGGATGCGATACTGAGGCTGTGCTGTGTAGACATTCTGACCAGGATAGTTGTATTCATGTAGGCTTTAAAGAAGAAGAAAGTGAACGTCTGATACCTCTCATTAACTTGCACCGCGCGCGATATTAATTTTATCCCATTAGTGTAATTTGTTTGTAACACGACGTCTCGAGTGCTCGTTTGTGTTAAATCAGAATGATTCATTATGTAGTAATATAGTTTGACGTGACGTTCCCCGTGCGGCGGATCGGTTAGAGGTTTCCTACCACCACCACTACACTACCTGCGTGTCCTCACACGTGAGTGGAGGGGAAGCGACTCCCTCCAGCGATCGCCAAGCCGCGTGCTAAGTGAGTCGGATTACGAAAATACCCATTTTTTGGGACGGCTTACAGGAGGTTTAGCAAGTGACGAAGTATGATGTGATTTCATTATTCTAACTTCAAGTCTTAAGTGATACGATAATTAACAATTTAAAAATTATATAACTCACGAAACCCAGCTAATCTCAATTGCTCGTGGTGCAGCCTGCTAATCAACAACTAGACTCTGGCTTTCTACCAACCTGCACAGGATGCGTGTGGTGGGAGACGGCTCAAATTTTCGCACTAATGGCGAGAGCCTATGTTCAGCAGTGGACGTGTATCGGCTGATAATGATAATGTGTAAGGTTAGCACACCGTAGCAGAGTAGAAAATTTAAACACTTGTAGTTGGATAGTTTACTAACGATAGTGTATCATCAGTTAACGACGCTCGAGTTAAATCTTCATTCCCTTCAATTTTGTTGTTGTTATTTTGTTGTAGTAGGTTTATCTCCTATCATTTACAGCGAGGTGTGTGTATGTGTGAGTACGCGGGACGTTCAATAATACATAAAACAATTACCATAAAGGCGCGATTCACTCCGCGCAATAAATCTCCGTCGCAATAAAAATATTACGAGTGCGCGTAACAACTATTATCATAAAATTATTATCGGTCGGCGGCCGCCCGCCTCGCTACACAATAACAAAACTATTTATGTAATAAAGAAACAAAGTGGCTTTTTGTATAGAAGAAAGGAGATCAAGTCATCCGAGCAGTACTTCTCGCCTTACGATGTCATCTTCTTAACATATAGCTTTCCTTAATAACCGCTACACCGGTGGTGGCGGGCCTCTCGCCGGCGATAGTATAAGTTCTACCTCAGCTTTATTCCTATTAACGAATAGTTTTGCACAAATATTGTGTATTTCTAGTTTTTTTTTCTCATCCTTCGCTTGGTCAGTATGGGCAAAGGCTCATTACACGATTTTTTTTTTATCTCTAATTTCTTTGGAATGTTTTCCCTAATTCATTTTATCAACTTTTAATCTTCCTTTCCTTTCCACTACCTATTTTTCACTTTACATACATCCTTTGTCATTGCATCGTCTTTGCGAGTTAGGTCATACCTCATCCATCGAGATCCTACCATTATTCCTTAAATTTCATCCCTTTCTTCTTTATTATTCATTCTCTTTACTTCCTTTGTCCTAATGTCTTTACTCTTTATTTTATTTAAAATTATTGTTGCTATCATTGTCTTCCGGTACAACTTTAACGGTACCCGACGACTGTGATCATCACTCATCAATGTAGTTCTGGTTTAAAAGACGTCGTCGGTATTGAATTTACTAGAGTAACGAAACTTGAATATGTGATGTCACGAGACGACGGGCACGATGTAGTGAGACATTATTATGGTCAGGCGTGTCACGTCTCACTCGCTTCGTACACCAAATTGCTTGCAACCAAATACTTTTAGCATGCAATGTCTACTGCGACTTGTCACATGTCTCTCTGTCTTTGTAATATCATCAGTTCCAGCGGTTTCCACATAAAATAATCTTAACAATTCATTGAACATAGAAAAATCTGCTGTGGAGGTGCTTATGTTAAAGGTTACCAAAAGACAATAAGCAGACTTAGTGTTTGAAAAACAGTGAAGATCAGAAAGGAGGGGTCGCGGAGGATGTCTGGTTGGGGAAGCTGAGATGAAGACGATGACAAAGGAGAAACAGTTATCCGAACAATAAAAACTATGTAACGTGACAGATTACACAATCGTTAATATTACCACGGGCAGAGAGTTGGGAAATCTCCGAGTTGATGCGTATAAAAGTTAACATCGCGTATCCGGCGTATAATCCGGATCATAATTTTTTTATATCCGTCGTGTACCGGTCCGACGGAAATTCTTTTATGTCGTTTTTATATCAGGAACACGTGTTTTATTGCACTTGAAAATGATTTCACTGCTACTCAAATTCTATCGAAAATTTCAAATGTAAGTGTGTATGACGAGAGAAATGTGTGAATTCAAAATATTCTTCCCTAACTTCCCACTTTGTTATTAATGTTTTTCGTAGAGCTACTCAGTGAGAGGATATCATCAAACGAAAAGCATCATTATCTACAATTTGTTTTCCATTAAACAGCCAATTGAAGTGTTGATTGCGAGGCACCTGGAGCGTGGGCACCCGGCGGCGCTGCAGCGGAGGAGCTCAGGGAGCGCAAGAAATATAGCCATTAAGTTGCCGCCTCATAAATATTTATGATCATTGTTTTCGCAGCTCCGAGTGGTGATAAAAGAATTGTGATTGCCTGCCGCGTATCCGATGTGCCGTATTAACTTTTATGCGAACCCATTACCCGCCTAATGTTCTCCTATGAATTACATTTTTAACATTGACGGAAATTATCTCAGCGCTACAGTCGCCCATATCTATAACTGTTACTATGTCGCGGAGGGAGGGGTGTTATGAGATTATATTTGTAATGTATTTGTCTACTGACGGCCTCACCGCAAATCAGAAAATAATATTTTTGTTTCTGTACGCCATATTCTATAGTGGAGTATATGGTAGTCTCCTTCATCAGTCGATAGACGTCCACTGCTTTAGCTCAATTTCTGGTAGCTGGCATAGTTTGTTCGTAACGTCGATTTTTTTTTATTATTGGCCGATATAAGTCCACTGCTGGACAAAGGCCCTCTTCAATAACAGGGAAATTTAGGCCATCTCTCATCACTGTGGTGATTGTAGTTTGGTGGGGAGCCAGAGCCGCGTTAGTTCATTAGCTACATGCATCGCGAGTAAGTGAGGCAGGATTATCTTCCGTGGATTGTTATGTGGGATTCCTTATATTTATGGTATTGCAGATTACTATGTATTTAAAAAAAATTATCGGAGTAAATAGATTTTAACAATTTTAATCTAATAACATACATATAAATTGCGTTTTAATGTCCGAAAAACAAAGTTATCGTTTAAACCTGCCATTTGCGAAGATGACGCTGTTCAAGCGAGTCGGAGATTTCGCGAAAGCTTTGCGGATAAGTTCGCGTGCGTAAAGCTCTGCCGAAGCTGTGGCGCGGGGAGCTCGTTGACTTAAGTAAATAGTTTTATATTAAAGTTTCGAAAAGTTTTAATAATGGCTTTGCCTAATCTATTCTGTGTTGTTCTTACAAACATCGCTGTCGTTACTCAGTATTGTGCAGATATTACCGCTTTTTGTTGAGCCTGCAAGTGTCTTGTATATGAATGGATCGGATTGCGGTTTACACGCTGATGCTGGACTATATTTGCTACTGCTAGTGAGTATCAGCAGCCGTGTGCTTGCGTCCAGCTCCTTTCATCGCAAATATTAATAACCCTCACGACATTCGGCGGCGTTCCGTAGAAAATGTTGCAAGTAAACAATACACGAACAGTCGCCGAGAGCATAAATCAAGTGTTCCGTACATCAACGCTAAGAGGTTTGGTTAATGGCTCGTTGATATCCGCAGTGGACGTAACCTCCGCTTCCTGTGCAGCAGATAATTTATAACGCCGTCGGACTGTGCACTCTCGAAATAAATCGCTTCCGGTTTTAAAGTTTCCCAATACACAGCGATTCATATATTGTTTAATAATTTTTATTATGAGCTTGTCCATTAAATATGTAACATTTAAACTATATCACAATTTTACAAAATCTATAAATTGCTTCTGAAGTTATCCATTATGTTTGAACCATTGAATCCCTCATCATACAACTGGATCTGTTCGACAACTCTGAGTACTTTCAAAACCAAAATCTCAATATTATTATACTGAATAATTAGTTTCTAAACTTTTAAAATTTTCTGTAACTTTCTAACATTTCAAGCGTGTTTATTTATCATCTGTACCTGTATGTTTTTGTATGTACTATCAAATTGCCGCTTGCCTCTGTAATTATATAAGTAATATTTAAACAACACACTGTTTATAGCAATTGTAGGTATTATAATAAATTGAGTTACTTAGTTGACGCTACTTACAAATAAATAAATACTGGATAATTGTTGTAAACATATTAATAGTTACTTCTTTTGTATTGTTCATCTTTTCCTACTTTACTGATGTGTTTATTTTTTAGGTATGTGTTATGTTAACTAATGTTGAACACTACCTGTCCTCTAGCTGTCCTCTAGATGTCCTCTAAGCTGTCCTCTAGCTGTTCTTCTATACTTAACATATGTTTTATATGTAATGTCTGTGCCAAAATAAACAACAATATGTTTGCTATAAACTATAATAAAAAAATAAATCTACTTCTTAATCCATAAATCTACTAAATCCACATTTCATGCAGTATGAATACTTTTGGCAGAACCACAATGTTTTTGATATCAACACAAATGTAGTCTTACCGCCTTTATTTAGTCTATAAAAACTATACATGTATAGTCTTTTCTTAGAATAGTGTGATCGCAGGAAGAGTTTCCTGTCTCTGTGTAAGTGTCTCCTCACATCCGGCCTCTGTACGGAACCCCAGCGCTAGCAAACTATTTCGCAAGTTCGCAACAAACGCCGCGGTACAGTTTTGATCAATCGCGCGGCAACAGGCGGGATTAATCAAGTTTCCATTTTCTCCACTTCCTGCACAATTTCCGGCTCCAGGTGCTGGAACAAAACATGGAAAAGGTGATATTAACTATTTCTTAAACACAAATATATGAAGAAATGTAAAAATTACTGCAAGAGCGAGAACTGTATTTATACTAAATATTCTTATTACTATGTTGCATCTGTAGTGAATACTTTTGACTTTTCGTTATCAGTCAATTGACGTCCACAGACGGACATAGGCTTAGAATTGGGGGGATTTGGGCCATATCCCACCACGCGGGTCCAATGCAGGTTAGTGAGTAGCCAGAGCCTCGTTTGTTATTTAGCAGACTGCACCACGAGCATTCAATGTTGGCTTGGGTTCCATGAATTGTGTGGGATCACCCCCTTTCGTAGTATATAAGAAAATAAGTAACTAAATTGAAAACTAATTTTCCAAGTATTGGTTGAAATCTGTCAAATATTTCGGTATTAGTGTTGCCGTAATGCAGCTATCGACATATACAGGACACATTTTCAATGCTTGATCTCATTGTCACTTAGCGTGTAAAAATTCAAGTGTTTTTTCGCTTTTTTCTAGCACAGCTATTAAATTTATAACATTAAGTATAATATAGAAAATCTGGAGGACAAGTGGTGTCCAACAGTACTTAACATAACACAGATCTGAGAAACGAACACGTGTAGTGTTAAAGTTAATATTTTTATGTACTTTACTATATAATAACATTTCCGTACTCCTCTCTCTTTTTCCAATATTTTTTTATTGTAAACGTCTACCTGCTTTATACTTTAAATTTACTTTCTTCACAAGTCTGCTGGAAGAAAACACTTTCAGAATTATGCTCACCTTTATACTTTTCTTTCATCAATGTATGTATATGTATTTAAGTGTTTACAATTAAAAAATAAATAGAGAAGGAAAAAAATATAGAAAAGTAGTAACAATTAATATGTATAAGAAAAATTATCCAGTATAACACAATAATATTGAGATTTTGGTTTTGTTAGTGTTGAGTTGTCGAACAGATCAAAGTGATAGAAATAGTTATTGTACTTAGTACATCGATAAATAAGTTATTATGTATGTTACATGTATATAAACTATAGGTTCTGCGGTGCTCCCGCGCCCGTGATGTATGTTTTGATGTATGTAATGGTGAACTACTCCTTTATTGTTGGAACTGAGGCCACCAGGCCCTGGCTACGCGGGGAGTGATGGCCTGCGGGAAGGAAGGGCCCGGGTACGTGAAGAAAAAATATCAATTGCCCCGCTTGACCTACATCCGGTTACGTGATTTATGCTCCGCCTGGAATTTCCGGCGAAACGTTTGAGAATTCGCCGCGCGCATTGTGGACGTATACGGCGGAGATGTAACATACATATAACTTAAGTTACAGTCGCTACGTATTACCGAATAGGCCGTAGCTTTAGTGGACACGCATAAACGATCTTTACAAACCAAAAATAATTTGCCTTCAGCTCTTAATTCTACCGCCAAATAACAAAATGCAAACAGTAAAGTGTGAATAAAATAATGTGAAGGAATGATAGAGGTGATATGAAAGAGAAAAAACGGAAAAGAAAGAAATAAAGAGATAGAGGTAATAGAGAATATAAAAAAAAAGTATGCAAACATTCATTGTCATTTTGTTAACATGTAAATTTAACAAATTTTTCCATACTTTTATAGGATTGCTTTAATATGTCATAGTGTTTTAAGAAATTGTTGTACATTTCTGTAACTTGCTTACATACTAATACCTATACTTATAATTGTTAATTTTAAGCTTGAATATTTTGTATGTATTGCTGTTGGGGTGTCTAAATAAATAAATAAAATTGCTGTGTTCCGGTTTGAAGGGTGTTGTAGCTAGTGAAAATACAGAGGTAACGAGACTTAACAACTCACGTCTCATGACGACAAGGGTATTGTGGATTTATATATACCATAACCAGTCCACGTTATAGGCAAGAGTATCACTTACTATCAGGTGAACGTCTTGCCCGTCTTGTCGCTTTATGAAATTAAAAAAAGTCATTATATTATATTAGTATTAATACAACTATATTTATTATCGATCTGCATAGCGCCGTTGTTAATAGAATGATTGGCGAATTACTTAACATCCTCAAGCTCACTTACATAAGGTAAGTACCCTGGTCTTTTCGAAGAGTATTTCAAGTCAATAACCTAAATAACTGTGGAGAGTACGATCGCGAGCTTCTCGAGTGTTCACCTCACGCGTGAGAATTGGAAGTTCTAGAAGCACAACGACTGAAGCTTCTAAATAGTTGTGCCCCTCCCCTCCTCTCTCCTCCCTCTCCCCGATCTTTCCCCGCCGTTCCCCAGCTTCCGGTGTGGCGTCTCTCCGCATTCGGATCGTGAGCTCCCCCGGTGTCTCAGTTTAAATGCATTTCATATTCCTGTAAAATGTTTTCAGTATTCCGGCTGCCTTGTTGCGGATTTTCTAAAGAGATATTTCAAAGAGTTATTGTTTAACAGATTGAAAACAAGAACAAGAAATATACTATTTTACTTTTAAATTCTAGAGTTTTTTTTTCGCGTACCGAATAGCGAAGACTACGTTATTATAAGTATATCTTTTACAATATTTAGGACAGCAAAACTCTAAATTGTCGGACCCTGGCATGAAACACAAATTAATATCTTCCTCCGGCGGCTCGGGAGGAGCTGAAAAATTCTATTGAAACTTTGTGTTGTTCTTTTCAGTCGCTCTTTATTATCGTTCAACGTTACGGAAAAAAAATTATACGTATATTAACAGAATATACTACTTCGGGATATACTTTTTATAAGAAAAACAACAACATGAAAGAAAGTTACAACTGAAACGGTTCAAATTCAAATATATTCTTAAACCAAACTTAGATGTTGTTGTTACTGTCTGTGCTTTCTATATACAAGCAGGCTGAAAAAATGAGTGGAATTGAGAATCTGTATTATTAATAAATACCATGACGCTAAACAATGTTACTTGTTGTAGTAATTTCATATTTACCACTCGGTTTACGTCGCTCGGTTGTAAAGTTAGCGGTACGTCGGCATGTTTAATAAATGTGACGCTGAGCGAGCGGAGCTGCTCCTCAGCTGCTGTGTAGAGGCTGGCTACGATGAAGAGCTACGGAGTATTTTCATATGAAAAAAACTTATACAAGACCTTTAAAAATCCTTACCGATCAGAATTAATAAAAAACAATGTGAGTGTAAGGACTCCCTCGAAATAACTCACAGGACCCAAGCCAATTTCATCTGCTCATGATGCAGTCTGCTAATCAACAAACAAGGCTCTGGAACCCAGGTGGAGGACTAAATCCCCCCATTATTGCTAAAGGTCTATATTCAGCAGACGAAGTCTATCTGTTGATGAAATATGCCAGCTAGTTGAAATTTAGATATTAAGAATATTTAACGACGTTTATACTGAGATGTACCGCAATGTACTGTCTACGAACATAATACGATACATCTCGTTACCACGGTAATTTGGGTCGGAATACGATAGCAATAGTCGCCGCCCGATGATATCTAACTAGACAGTCTCTCGCATTGCATAACAAAGGGAACGATCCAAAGTTACCTCGCTCAGATCTTACCTTCCAAATTACATCAGAAATAACGATGATGTAATAAGAAAATAAGTCAAAGCGGTCAAAGCATCGTAGATAACAGTGAGTCCGTGATAAATGTGGTGAAGAAAGTATGTGAAAGTAAGTGTATTCATATGAGTTGCCACATCTCTCTAACTGGAACATTTTAACATACGTCTATTCTTCGAGCTCGGACCATTACTCAGTTCAATGGCCGAGTTTTCCATTGGAACGGTTAAGAAATAGTTTTACAGCACATAAATCAGGCGTACACCGGCCAAGAGGGTAGAGGGGGGAGGAGTAATGGCCAGATAATCACCACAACGGGGATCTCTTTTATTTTCATTCCTTAAGAAATATATTCCTTTATTATTTACCACGTAATAAGGACAAGACGGATCGAGTCTATACGATATACCTCTAACCGGACACTTGTTACCTACGATTTGGAAACTTTAATCGGCGTGTTCCTTTTAATGAAGCCATGAAAACGAGCTAGAAGGTCAACGTAATCAATTGTCATCATCATCAGTCAATAAACGCCCACTGCTGGACATAGAACATCGGTTTTTCGCGACCTTCACCTAATCGGCGACTTTATGGAGGACCTTCCAGTAGTACCTTTACCGAAAGAATCAGTAAAACAAATCAATACTAACAAATCCTCAGGTATGAATTAATTAATTTCCTGTGGAAGTTCTAAAAGGATTTAATAAGAAAAAAATCGCTTCAATTAACGAAAGTTCATTAAAGCTCTCATCCTAATACCTTAGCTACAGCAGCTTTAAAAATATAGGAACAATTATAGATAAAACAGGAATACTGCTCTCCAACAAAAAAACCCATTTTAGCAATATTTTCAGGATTCCACCGTCACCAGCATTATATCGCAATAACTTGTCGGCTGAAGCTTTTACTCAGGTCTGTATGTAATCGTGAAAGCTTTAAGTGAGGCTTGTAGATAGTTCAGCTTATACAGGACACTGGCTGGGCTGCGCGCAGGTCACATCACTTTAATTATTAAAAAAAAAATCTCTGTACTCCCAGCCCGAGTGTCACCTGCATAGAAATTTGAAAAATGCGCCATATTTCTTTAAAACGGGTTAAAAGGAGCCACGGGGCGTTTTTTTTTTAAATATACCTGTGTCGTCGCAATGGAAACGCTTTGATGGCTTTCACGTGCCCTCTCAAAGGAAGCGTAGAATGTTAAGTTCACACTTTCCACCCTCAGGAAACTTCTCGTTTTTTAACATACCACCTTCAATTCAGCGCCGCTGCATCACTGAAACATAAATCCCGCTGCGGACGCGGACGGGGAAAATGAAAAATTCACTAACATTCCCTTAATAGAAAAGTTGGGCAACGTGCTCACTAATAAAGGGCGAGTAGAAAGGTAGTGTGGGAGACGATAAGTGTAAAAAGAAGCAGAGACGGAGAAGTAAAAGATTAGAAAACAAGGGAATGTAAGAGGAAAAAGAATTGTAAAAAGGAATAGGTACAAAGAATAATGGAAGGAAGAGAGGAAATAAAGTCTCTGTCCCATTTTGCAGGAGAATAAGTAAAAAAGAGCCTGTGGGGAATTAAAGCACCAGCTAACGGTTAATTAAAACCACAAGACAAGCAATGCGTTGACCTGATGATTAGGTTATTACTAAGGTTCTTCTGTTAATTCTCCTCAACAATAAAAAACAACAAATTATAGTCTCATCAGTTATTTTTTTTTGTATTCAACGAGGCAAGATTTTCACCTGATGGTAAGTGATACGCTTGCCTATAAAGATGGTTTACACAGCACCAAAGTGCGCTCATCACCTTGATACAAGGTATCAAGCCTCGCTACCGCAGTAATCACTAGCATACAGCACCCTTCAAACTGGAACACATTATCGCATACTATTTGTCAGTAGAAATAGGAGCTGCGGTGATACCTACCTACACGATCTCCGGCAAGACTTACCAACAGTAATCTTACTCTCTGTAAGTACTTCATGAAAATATTATTGAAATGTAATAACAGTAATACACATATCTGTAACAGGTAGTATCGATTGATTGTACGTTTCAGTAACGTAATTTAATTGAATGTGAGAACTATTTGAATTTTACATAAGTTGCGGCGCAGGACTGGCTGCATCGGGCTGCACCAGGCTCGCCAGCCCCGGCCCTGGAGCCGCGCCAGCTCCGCCGCAAACTTCCAAAACGGGAATTCGAAATTGTGGAGTCCCAATTAAATAAAGTGCGCGACCCGAACGCGTTCCTGTAGGGACCTCCTTAATACTTTATTAAACAATTAGCAATTGCCGGTTGCATTCGCTATTAAATAAATAATAAATAATATAAAATTAATAAATTAACAACGTTGTTACCTATATATATAGCACATGTCAGTTATTAAGTTGTTATAGCGATATCCCATTCTGCATGAATGCACGAAGATATTAGTAGGATATTAAATGATCTTATCTGAATCAGTCTAAAATTCATAAACGTTTAATATAATATTCATAGTATATGTGTGATTGTTATAAAGTAATATACAATGTTAGTTTAAATTTAACAGAGATAAGATGAATAATGTTTCATAGATTTTTTGAATAGTTGATTGTAATATTTTCTTAAGATATATGTCATACAAAGCTAATTTAAATTGACAACTAGGTTTTTCTTTTTTATACATTTTGCTAGTGAATAATTTTGTTAACGAATGTTGTATTTACCTGTATTTGATTTGTTTCATTATAATTTTTTTTATACCTTGTAAGTTTTTCTTGTTATTGTTTCAATTTAAACAGGCGTTGGTAAATCAAAAAATAAAAAAAAGTTTCAATTATTTAAATATTTACAGGAATATCATCACCAAATATATTTTCCAACCGACACAATCCAGCAGAAGTTATACTGTATATATTTAAGTGATATTATTACTGTTAAACAGTTAATTCTATATAATTGTTACTGTAGAGTAAAATGATTATTATTAGTCCAGTATATATAAGTTATATATGCTGATGCGATAGTCTAGTGGTTTGAACGCCTTCCACTCCGTAGGTACCGGGTTCGAATCCTGCACCAATGAACTGTTCAATTTATGTGCAGTTAGCATAACACCAATACCACGCGCTCTGACGGTGAAGGAGAACATCGTGAGGAAACCAACATATCTACGTGATGACCATCGTGATGATGATGAATGAAGAAAGCAATGCCAACATCACTACATTACAACTGAGAAGGAAGTCGTTGGTTCACTGCAGATGATGACCACAACCAACAGTCATGAAGTATGACTTAGAAGACCTTAACATCAGATAAGAAATTCATATGCTTTGAGGAATCAGTGTTAAGTTATCAAAAGCTTTTTATTGAATTTCTATAATTTGGTAAATAATAAGAGTATCACTTACCGTCAGTTGAACACGTAGCTCGTCTCGTTACGGAAGTTATATCAATACAAAGTGAACAGATATAAATGAGTAGAGACCTTCCTATCCATTAAAGTGTTGGTCCAGCAACAGTTGTTCCGGAAAGCAGGAATGATAGGAGCGGTACAGTACACGCCAGTACATTCCATTGAACACTTCAAATCGCTTTGATTTGTGTAGCGCTTATTAATTTGTGCTACGGGATCGCGTGCTCCGTGCTACGGCAGCTTCAATCAATTGGCGGCTGCCCGCACTAACGAGCTGGGGGCAAGTAGCTCGTGACACTTTAATAGAGAAACAGTTTCATTTTTTATTCACAAAATCTAATTGTAAACAAGTGAATATTAGAATTGAATCTTCATCATCAGCCGATAGACATTTACCGCTGAACAGATGCCTCTCTCAATAGTGAGGAGATTTGGAGCATTTCCCACCACACTTGCAAGAAAGATCTATTACCAGTATAAATATAAGGTAATGTGGTTCTATATCATGTTAACCAGCACTGTGTTAGGACAAGATCAGATGGTCCGCGGCCGCTCGCTACCGGTGACGGTTGTGTTTCTTATCATATTAAAAAGAAATATCTACCGCCATTGCGATCA
>DWLS01004110.1:0-14513 GCA_018246255.1 Pachliopta kotzebuea | reverse complement strand
CGGTTTATATTCTCAATAGCCACATTAATATCTGTGATGGTAGCCTGAGAATAAATTTGCAGATCATCAGCATATAGATGATACGAGCAGCGTAAATGAGTTGTTATAAGATTTATGAAAATAGAGAACAGAAGAGGCGAGAGGATCCCGCCCTGTGGGACACCAGCAGGTAACATAACAACAACCAAAACCAACACTGTCAATCGTCCCTCCTCCATACCTGTACAGATGTCTTCAGTCTTCTCTCACTCTCGTCTCACTCTTCAATTATCTTAACCTCAAACAAGTTTATTTTTTCACAAACATAAAACATAACAAATTAGTGTTAAAAAAGTACCTTTCGAGTTGCAATAGCTAAAGTCCCACCTAAGAACAATAAAACACATTGCAATGCATAAATTACTGGGTCACTTTTACTTTAATGGCGTAGGTATCAACAGTAAACATTGTACGTACTGTGAACATATGTAGTTCACTTCACTTAATTTATTCTTCCTGCTAAAAGACACTGAAAATGAACTTTTAATCCCGATAACATTGGCGCTTTTACTCACACAGCCCCAGGCGATAATGGACATGTCTCTCATATTTATTATTAGGCTTTGAATTACGGTACAGTATTGTTTAATAGTTACGTTTGCCCTGGAAATAAAACGTTTATTAAACACACTTGCCTAATTCGAAGCCTAATAACTTTTTAATTCTGCCTGGTGGCTGAGAGACTCAATGAACACAAAATCTAGATTGAAACCTCACTGCCCTTGGGGGTGCGAATATATCTGCTGACTGAAGGCAACTGCGATATCGGGGGGAGCAGGGCGAGCGGTGATTGGTGGAAATGGACCGGAAGTGAACAGCAGAATACACCGGAAATGAACGCTACTCACTCATATTTATTATTTGGCATCGAATTTGGTAAGTACGTTTAATAAACATTTTATTTCCAGGTAAAACGTTAGTGTTTACAAAAGTTCTTTAAAGTCTTTAAAATAATGGTAAGATAATTTTTATATTATATTTAATTATGTGTCAAATGAGTGAGTAATGTGGTTTGTAATAAAAAATCGGTATATATTAAACCTAAAGCTCATTTCATGTTTGATAAGATCTAAGAATTTTACCGGCGGTATTTTATTTTTTATTATTCCATTGTATTGGGTGCTGTATGATGGTGAGGACTAAGGTGACAACAGGACATTTGTCACCTTAGTCCTCTCGTGACCTCATAGTCCTCATGAAGTCACTTACAGTTTTTATTGTTCCCAGTCCGATTTACACATGTTAAGATCAATGTGTCTTCAAATTGTCTTCTTGGTATTTTAATAATAATGGATTATAAATCAGTAATAATATCTAATCAGCTTTCCACTTCAAATAAGGATGTTTTTTAAATTGAATTTATGATGCAACAAATACCTTATCAAGTAATTTAAAATAAATAATTACCTCGACGTTATCTCCCCGATATGACACTCAAATCATGTTTTCTCGCAATGTATGAAAACATCTTCAAGCAGGATAACAGTGTACAATATAACATTGCTTTGTTTATACCTATACACTTTAATTATTGAATTATGTCCGAGGCAAATAATAATTTTCCTTTCGATAGTGAAGAACTTGATCCCGCCTTAAGTGATAAGGTGAAGAGTTACTTTAATCGTAAGTAAATTGTGATAGCCGTACATATATTTTTGTATAAATGCAAAAGGCGAACAGTTTACTGATGGATTTAATTACTGGAAAGCATTTGGTAGATACCACCGCAACTCCATTTTTCCAATTCCGTCGCCGAACAGTAGAATGCAAACATTAGTATGTTCGGATTTTGAGGGCATTGTAGTTAGTGACAAAACTAATGGTAACAAATGTAGATGTTTAATCTAGTCGAGCACCCTAACTATATGTCCCTTCGATGAATAAAAAATTATATTAACCTAATGGTAACTGTTGTGTTGTACCTTACTAGAAACAATGCAATGTTATGTAATGCGTACATAGCTATCGTGAAACGTAAGTTCTTTATTGATACTGATAAATTACTAGTGTATTTACCTTTATAAATTTAAGGTGTTTCTTTCCTTAACGTTATTTTGTAAAGTTTGTTTTTATATTTTATGATTTAGAAGAGACATACAACGTCGCAACTAGGCGCTTTGGGCCCAAGGGATATCTATTTCCAAAAGAATTCGAGACGATCGGGGAAAATGTGTACAACTTAGAGTTACGGCCTTCGGATATTTTCGTCGTGACTTTTCCCAAATCAGGTAGATGTAAAACTTACAGGTTTTATAAGGTCATAAAGGTTCAAGGCCTAAGTAGTAATAAGTCTCGATGTATTATTTACTGACAAACCCAACTTTCAGCCAAAGTTATTCGCATAATAGTTAAGAAGTAGAACAGTTTACCGATGTGTTGTTACCTATTGTCTGAGTGTCACCAAAGTAAAGTAAAGAAAAACATTGTTTTTTGGTAAAGCGTACACAATCTAAAATAATAAAAAAATGAAATGAAGTAGATACGTTATAAATGAAAATATTCTTAGCTTTGATGCTTAAAGTAAGATAACAGTGTAAAGGAAATACAAAATGCCTTAAGGTCTCGCACAATTAATAATGTTGTAAAATCGGAGTTTAGAGTCTTTTCGAAATATGAAAACAATAAGAAATATTAGAATGAAGAATGATATATTTATTTTCAGGCACTACATGGACACAGGAGCTTGTGTGGCTTATAAATAATAATTTCGACTACGAAGCAGCTCTGCAAACTCCACTTAACATAAGATTTCCATTCATAGAGTAAGCCATTATTACTTATTACAATTAAATTAGTAGAATTTTTTTATTTATGTATGTATGGGCATTTTCTTCTAGTAGTAAATTTTGTGTTCATTATATAGTTAGACGGAATAGAATAGTCCCGTTTATAATGTTATTAATAGCACTATTATATAACGAATTTTGTCCACAGACCAAAGATGCTTATAAAGCCGGATATAATAGAAAAGATGATGGGTAATAACCCAACAAAAATAGTTGTAGGGGCCTCCACTGTCACAATAGAACAAATACAAAGTATGCCGTCTCCGAGGTTCATCAAATCGCACCTGCCGCTCTCTTTGCTTCCGCCCAAACTGTTAGACACCTGCAAGGTTGTGTACGTGGCGCGGGAGCCGAGGGACGTGGCGGTGTCATTCTACCATCATAACAAATTGATGAAGTATTGTCCAGAAGACAAAGACTTCAAGACTTATTGGAATTTCTTTAAAAACAATTTGAGTAAGCAAATTTTTTTATTTTTTACAAAAAATACGTAAGGTTGCGAAGAGAATGTTAAGTTTTGTGATCATTTTATAAATGTGATGCTAGTTAAGATGATCACAAAATAATATATTGTGGTATTGAGTTTTGAATAGAAGCATTAAATAATGAAATTCCTCACTAATCTGATTAGTTGGTGAACTTTTTTTATTATGTAATTAAATATTTCCATGTATGATAAATGGCTAAATTTTAATTATCTTTATTATGTAACAATGACGAGCGTATATACTAATCTTTCAGTACGTGCCTTTTTCAACTGAAGATAGTGATAATTATGTCTAAACTCATATTACGATAAAAATATTAACTACAAATACCATTTTTCGAATAAGAAATTGAACAGCGTTCATTTTTCTTTCATTTTCAGTTCCTTGGTCACCTTATTTTGAACACCTCAAAGAGGCCTGGCTACTTCGTCATCACCCTAACATGCTTTTCTTGTTTTATGAAGAACTGTCTAAGGTAAATTGTAAATCCACAATTGAACTTTTTAAGGATATTCTCTAACAAAATGGTTCCTTGGAAAAAACCTTTGATTAGCAGTGGATAACAGGTGTTTGGTGATGATGATAGTTCTAAAAGTAATAAACAAATGTAGCTTACTTAATATATATCACAAAACCTATTTGTTGTATACAGGATCTCGCTGCGTGTGCGCGTCGCGTGGGCAAACACTTCAACAAGGAAGTTTCAGATGAGCAAATACAAAAGCTTTGTGAACATCTGAAAATCGATAACTTCAAAAAAAACAAATCGGTTAATTTTGAAAACATGATAGAGTCGGGAGTTTTTAATAAAAAAGAAAGATTTATCAGGCAAGGTAAATGTAACACAAACACTTTGATAATGTTTATACCATTATTGTTATGCCAGTTTAACAACAAAGACACAGGATCAATCTATCGTAATGGTGATTGTCTGAACTATGTTATGTTCACAACATGAAAATTGTCGAATATTATTTTGAGCCTTCTCAATCAGATTTTTGACGATTAACAATTTTAGTTACAATTCAAGACTCTAGTGTAAGAACAAATTGTCTTTCAATATGTTAATAGTTTATGTAGTGTGATTTTTTTAAATAATTTAAGATTTTTTCACTACATTTTTTTATGATGAAAAATACAAATAAGGCTGCAATATCTATCCTTAAAAAAAAATCGGAAATCAATAGAATATAAGTTATTATATTCCTTAAATATGTTATTGTTCCACGTGTAAAAAATAAAAATTGCAGTGCTCATTCTTTTTACAGATTTTTCAGAATCTCACAGAGATAATTATTTAATAGATACAAAGCTTCATCCATTTCAGGAAGGGTCGGTGGGTGGACGAGTTACTTCGATGAGGAGATGGCAGAAGAGGCCGAGTGCTGGATAGAAGAAAACTTAAGAGACACAGACATGCGTTTTCCACAATAAAATTATATCAAATTATTATATGCTGTAAACGTTTATTTATTTTTTTATCATTGGTACGATATATAAACACTTATTTTTTGAGAAACCTTTAATATATTTATGTTATAATTTAAATAACATTGTATCTATTACGTGGAAATTATTAAAAAACGCTTTTTTTTTAAAACATCATGTATATATTACTGATTTTTTAAAGTAATTAATGGTTGGTAAACAAATATTTAATTACCTATATCAGCATATTATTTAAAACGAGCCCTACTCAAAATTTTAGACACGTTAATAAGCTGTTTTTTTGTCTTTGTATTTGCAATATTTTAAAAAATACATACAAATTAAAACGTAAATAGAACAACGAGCCCGTTTATTGTATTTCACATTTTTTTGCGTAAGAGAGACTGATCATTCACTTTGTATTGTTAATAAAAATTCAAGCAAAAATTTTATTACATGAAGACACTCACACTTTACTGGTGGTAGATTTCTATCGCTTGAGACCGTCTACGTAGGTACCATCAAAGCCACTGTTTATGCCGTCAAATAGTAATGTGCAAACATTACTGTGTTCCGTTTTCAAGGGCGCTGTATACTATTGCAATTACTGGGGTAACAAGACTTAACGACTAAAATCTCAAGGTAAATCGCGCAATGTGCTGTCTGTATATATCATTTTAACCAGCGCCAACTTGTTATGGGCAAGCGTATCACTTACCACCGGGTGAACGCCTTGCTAGTCCCGTTGTCTCACAGAATAAAAAACAAGATTGGTGATTATTTCAAAATATTTAAACAGTATTTAGTATACACAGTAGTCCTTCGTTTTACTTCTAAGGCTAAGAAAATTTTAGGAATTACAAAACCACGATATTAAAACTAAAACATTTATACTATTTTAAAGAACTTTTTTTATGTATGGAACTAATGGTATGTTGTTGTACAGTGTTTGTGCAAAAGTTCTGAAATTAAAACTAAAAAAAATATCTTATCAGGTAAATAGCATATGGTGACTATCTCATATTATCACGCTGATACGTTTTTAGGATCACACTGCACGTATAAAAACATTTGTAAACCGGAGACAAATACATAACTATCAATTGCTTTATTTATAAGCATACACGTTTTATACTGTTGAATAATGACCGACAATAACAGTGTTTGTTTTGAGGGTGTAGACCTTGATCCCTCTTTAATTGATCAGTTGAAGAGTTACTTCGATAGTAAGGAAGTTATGATAGTTATTAATATTTTTAAAAATCACTTATATACGTGCACAGTATATTGTATTCAATAATCGACCTGTATCTTGGAATTCTATAATTGGTATTTATTATAAACAATAACTTTACAATTTACCTCCTTTTTAATATTTAAAACTTTTCTTTTTCAGATGACATGTTTAGTGCCGCCACAACGCGCTTCGGATCCCATGGCTACTTGTTTCCAAGAGCTTTCGAGAAAATTAGTAGACAAATCTACAACTTTGAGCTACGGCCCTCTGACATCTTCGTAGTGACTTTTCCTAAATCGGGTATACATGAGTTTTTTAGTATATTTGGATCAGTGTTACACTTTTATAATAATTCGTCTTTACAATATATAAATTACAAGGTAATTCAGAAAGCCCTGTGTTATTGATTTAATTGTAGTTTTATATAAGCCTAGTGGGTTTTTTATGTTAAATAACAATTAAAATTTTGTATTGGAATTATTTAAGTCCAAAATATCTGCAGTGTTATTACTTATTCGTTCTCAATTAATTATTATTATAATAGAAAAATAATAAGTAGTAGTTTCTAATTTTTAGGCACTACATGGACGCAGGAGCTTGTTTGGCTAATAAATAATAATTTTGACTATGAAAAAGCCATTGATATTCAACTTAATACCAGATTTCCCTTTATAGAGTAAGTGATTACTTATAATCAATTTCATATCCATGAGAAGGCCAAGTGTTTTATTGAGAAACACATACATACGTGGATAGTTGTCCTAACTCTTATTAATATTTTCAATTAGCTAAATTTTATTTTGTATTACCTTGTGCCTTTTTTGTTAAAACATGTAAAAAATAAGTAAATCGTTACCGGAGGGAGCTGACTGGATTTCCATTAAGCGATCATACAGTATCCTTAATTCTGGTCTGTGTTATAATATATTTATGAAATTTTAGATTATTTATCATAGGTGCTTAATTATTGAAAATGCGAAATTTATGTTCATCAAATAAAGATAGCTAAATTTTGAAGACCGAAGCTATCAGCAGCTATAAGTACTACTTTTTCCTTAATATAGGAATAACATTTATATAGTCTTTTACATAACTTACCTTTTTTAGACAATATCATTCATTTATTTTATAAGAAGTTGTAAACATTTTAATTTAACTATTTTAATTATTAATTTGATTCTTTCGTATTTTATGTTCAGGCAAATAATGTTTTTAAATACATTGGAAAAAAACATAGAAGATGACGCAATAAACACGGCAATACAGTCTTCTATGTTTACAATAGAACAAATAGAAAGCATGCCGTCTCCGAGATTTATCAAATCGCACCTGCCGCTCTCTTTGCTGCCGCCCAAACTGTTAGACACCTGCAAGGTTGTGTACGTGGCGCGGGAACCGAAGGACGTGGCGGTGTCATTCTACCATCACAACAAATTGATGAAGCTTTGCCCAGAGGACAAAGACTTTAAGACTTACTGGAATTTCTTTAAAAACAATTTAAGTGAGTAATATTTTCTATTTTTAGAAAGAAAGTACGGTTACGAACAAAACGTTAAGTTTGGTAGCGAGTGATTATTTTAAGAATATGGTGTTAGTTAAGATTCCACCAAATAACCCATTGTGGTACTGAGTTTTAAGCAGAGCCATTAAAAATTTTATTCTTCTCTGAGGTACATACATAATTAAATATTCAAATGTATTATAAATAGAGTATTTTATCTTTATTATGGCACGATGACTGGAATATTTATTAACCTTTTTAGTTGACGTTTTCCAATTGGAGATAGTGATTACAATAATTTCTAAAATTACATCTCGCCAAAAAAATTAACAATAACGTCCTATTTTTCGCTTACGAAATTCAACAGAACGTTCCTCTTGATTTTCAGTTTCTTGGTCACCTTATTTCGAACACCTTAATGAGGCTTGGCCACTTCGTCATCACCCTAACATGCTTTTCTTATTTTACGAAGAACTGTCTAAGGTAAATCGCAAATATGTAACTTAGATTTTTATGTCAAAAGTAATGATATTTAGGTAGTATTAAAAAATATTATCGGAATTTGTTCCTCAGAAAAGGGTTTAAACCAACAGTGACTCGCCGCGGTTCGTTGATGATAATAGTTCCAAAGTTATAAACAAATAAAATATATAACAAAACTTATTTGCTGTCCCAGGATTTGGCGGGATGCTCCCGACGTGTTGCCAAACACTTTAATAAAGAAATTACAGATGAACAAATACAAAAGCTTTGTGAACATCTGAAAATCGATAATTTCAAGAAGAACAAATCTATCAATTGGGAATACATGAAAGAGTTGGGACTTTTTAACAAACAAGAAAGCTTTATCAGGCAAGGTAAACGTAACAGAATCGCTTAAATGAGGCTTACATTCTTGTTTTATTATTATTTTATTATATCATTATGATTATGCCACTTTGAAATGATCAATCAATTGTCATGGTGACTGACGGAATCATGTAACGTTCATATCATGAATATTTTGAAATATTAGATAAGGTGACCCCTGTGTGTGCACAAATTGCTCTTCAATATGATAATAATTTAATAAAGTAATTTTTTTTTATAATTTGCTGAAAACCAAATTTTAACAATTTAAAATTGCAATTTTTTTTCTCCATTAAGATTATAAGAAATAATTATTTAATACCTAAAGAAATCGGTCTATTTTAGGTAAGGTCGGTGGATGGAGGAGTTATTTCGACGAGGAGATGACAGAAGAGGCGGAGCGCTGGATAGATGAGAATTTACGGGACACGGACATGCGTTTTCCACAATTTGATTAAGCTATATTATAATATATTGTAAACGCTTATTTAAAAATTATTGGTACAATAAATAAGTACTTACGTTTAAAACAAGGCTGTCTTTATTTTATAATATATGTACATAATATAAGGAATATGGCATGTATAATGTAAATATTATTTAATATAAACATTTTTAGAATACAAAAGTATTACTTTTACATAAATTATGTGTTTTTAAACAAATTTATATTATGTGTATGTGATAAACAAATAATTATCCACATCTGTTCATGAAGATCCCGCAATTAAAAATATTAGACCCTTTAAATAGGTGTTTCTTTTTACTTCTTGTTCGCATTATTTTAAAAAAATACATAAAAATTAAAAAGTAAATAGGACAACTAGTCCTGTAGTATTTCATATATTGTTTGGATGGGGCTGACATAACCAAGACAGGTTAAAAGCCCCCAAAAGAAAAAAGAAAAAAAAAATATTGTTTGGCAAGAGGTTATAACATTGACTTCGTATTAAAAAAGATTTCCCTCAAAATTGTACAACATGAAGTGACTTGATGATTATTTCAAAGTATTCAGAGAATATTTAGTAAACACAGTAGTACTTTGTTGTACCTTAAATACTAAAAAAATTTTTACAATTAAAATTCACCGAATTGAAACTAACAATTTAATCATTCAGACTATTTTAAAAACCGTTTTTATGAATGGTACTATTATAGTTTGATGTTGTTATTCTGAATTTGTGCAAAACTTCAAAAATTACACCAAATATCTTATCAGGTAAATAGCATAATGACTATATCTATATTATCACACAGACAAGTTGCATTAGAATCATGTTACTCGTATAAAAACATTTGTCAACTAGAGACTAACACATCACAATCAATTGCTTTATTTATGCGATACACGTATTTGTACTATTGAATAATGACCGACAACAACAGTGATTGTTTTGATGGTGTAGACCTTGATCCTTCTTTAATTAATCAGTTGATGAGTTACTTTGCGGGTAAGTAAATCATGATAGATATTAATATATTTTTAAATAATTTATTGGGCTAACAATATATATTTAATATATATATAGGCATAAATTTAGTATGGACAATAATTTTTAATTTTAGCATCTTTTTAATTTTTTACACTTTTCTTCTTCAGGTGACAATAATAACGTCGCAACAACGCGCTTTGGACCCAATGGCCACTTGTTTCCAAAAACTTTCGGGAAAGTCTGTAGAGAAATCTACAACTTAGCGTTACGGCCGTCGGACATCTTCGTAGTGACTTTTCCTAAATCAGGTACGTTTAAAATGTCGTAATTTACAGAAGATATTGTTACCATTTGATTATAATTTCTGTGCTTACTAAAGCGCAGCGGTAGTGGAGTACATATGCTATACTTCTACGTGTGTGCACTTTATCAACTAAAACTGTCACTAAATCATTTAAAATTGTTATAAAGTGTAAGCAGATTGATCAATATTGTTTTGAGGTTTGATGTTCTTATGTTGTTGCATTATGATTAACGTTTTCATATCAACCAAGTAATTTTTTTATTACAAATAACAATTGAAAGTTTATTTCAGGATTATTTTAAGTCCGAAATATCAATCGTGTACTATTACATATTCATTGCCAATGGATTAATATTATAATGGCAAAATAATAATAAAGATTCCCATTTTCAGGCACCACATGGATGCAGGAGCTTGTTTGGATAATAAATAATAATTTTGACTATGAAAAAGCCATTGATATTCCACTTAATACCAGATACCCCTTTTTAGAGTAAGCATTATTTACTTGTAATAATTTTTTTCATGTCCACGTCCATGTTTTTTTTTATACATACTTGGAGAATAGACGTGCCCGCAATTGTCGTAACCCTTATTAATAATTTTAACTAGTTAATTTTACTGTATTCATTTTAATTTATTTGTTGTGAATAATAGTTACCGCTGGAAGCTACCCGGACCCTATTAAGCGATAATTGAATGCTCTTAATTTTGTTCAATGTTTTAAAATACAAGTATAAATGTTATATTGTCATAGGTACATAATTATTTAACACCATGCGCAATTTGAATTCATCAAATAAAGACACTTTATTTTTAGAGGTTTAGAGAAAAAACCTATCAAGTACAGTTTTCTCTTTAAAAGACAATTTAAATTTAAAAGACAATCTGCTGATAGAGTCTCGATGCCGGGCATGAAGACAATACCAATTAATCATTTAATAAAGAGTTGCAAAACGTGTCAGATTTAAATAACTTCGTCTGTAATACTAATTTTAATGATACCGGATTTTCTACAGGCAAGTAATGTTTACAGTACCGGATAAATTGAAAAAGAACATAAAAGATGACACATTAAATATGGCACTGGAATCCTTCGAGTTAACAATAGAGCAAATAGAAAGCATGCCGTCTCCGAGGTTCATCAAATCGCACCTGCCGCTCTCTTTGCTGCCGCCCAAACTGTTAGACACCTGCAAGGTTGTGTACGTGGCGCGGGAACCGAGGGACGTGGCAGTGTCATTCTACCATCATAGCAAATTGGTGAAGATTTGTCCAGAGGACAAAGACTTCAAGACTTATTGGAATTTCTTTAAAAATGATCTGAGTGAGTATAATTTTCTGTTGTTTCCGCAAAAACTGAGTTAACGAACAGAATGTTAAATTTGGTAACAATTGATAATTTTAGTACCCGGGTATTAACTATAAAGTAATGCATTGCGGCTTTGAAGTTATGTTTTAAAGTAGAATTAAGATTAGAGCCATTTACGAATAAAATCTCTCACTAATCTCATAAATGTTAGTTAACTGTTTGTTATTATATAATATAATATTGTAATTCATGCCTATGCGGATTAAATATATTGAATAATTTTTATGATATCACGATGACTCGGGTATTACATAATCTTTCAGTAATCTACGTTTTCCAGCTGAAAATACTGATGATAATATTTTCCCAAATGTGGCGATAACTTTTTTACAATAATATATTTTGAACTCAAGGACTCATTAGAACTTCCTGTTTTATTTTTTAGTTCCTTGGTCACCTTATTTCGAACACCTTAAAGAAGCCTGGCGACTTCGCGATCACCCTAACATGCTTTTCTTGTTTTACGAAGAACTGTCTAAGGTAAACTGCAAATCCATAATTGAAATTTTTAAGTAAAAATTAACAATGTTCTGGTAGCATCCTAACAAAACTGATTTCTAGAAAAAGGCCATCGACCGGCAATGCTTCGCCGCGATCTGGTGATAATGATAACTATCATATTACTTACTATTTTTTTAGAACTCTAAAGGTTATAAACAAATGTATGAAATACTTATTTTTTGTACGCAGGATTTGACGGGATGCTGTCGACGTGTTGCCAAACACTTTAACAAAGAAATTTCAGATGAACAAACACAAAAGCTTTGTGAACATCTGAAAATCGATAATTTCAAGAAGAATAAATCTATCAATTGTGAAAACATGAAAGATTTGGGAATTTTTAACAAAAACGAAAGTTTTATTAGGCAAGGTAAATGTTACTCAAACGTTTTCATAAAGTTTAGATTAATATTGTTATGCCAATTTGACAGCAGAGACACATGATCAAACTATGGCCATGTTATGTTAACATCATGAAAATTATGACGTATTAATTTCAACTCTTTTGTAAATTTTTTTTATCATAAATAATTTTACATGACTATTCAGAGCTCTCTATATAAACAAGATGCTCTTCAAAATGGTAATAATTTTCAAAGTGTCATTATTTTTTTAATTACTTACAAAATGTTCATTTTCTTTACGATGTAGAGTACAGAAAAGACTGCTTGTATTATCTTCAAAAAGTGACCGAAAATTAAAATATACTAAATTATTAAAATTGTAAAATGTTACTCGAATTTTGACAAATTACACCAAAGTCTTTATTTCTTCTTTCAGTTTGTTAGAGATCATTATTAAATTTCTAAAACATCGTTCCATTTCAGGTAAGGTCGGTGGATGGAGGAATTACTTCGACGAGGAGATGACAGAAGAGGCCGAACGCTGGATAGAAGAGAATTTAAGGGACACGGACATGCGTTTTCCACAATAACTGTTATAATATAATAATAACTAATAAAAATGTATCTATACATACAATTTATATATAAATTTATGTACATACTTTTGCTATGAAAATGCGTTTTCCCATAATGGATGTACCTGTATCACTCTTAAATTGTACGGAGAATAGTTCTAAGTAATGTAATGTACTAAGAAAAATGTTTATCTTAGAAACGTCTGCAACAATAACATTGTAAGGATTTTAAGGTTTCATTGTTATTATAGTTAGATCGTGACTTATTGATAAAACTAGTTATCAATAAACTTATAACATTCAGTTATCCATTATATATATTTTTTCGCATTTTCATATCTGATCATCATAATAAATTTATTACAAAAGTTTTATTTAAAATTATCTGCACCTAATAAATGATTAGGAGAATACTAAAGTAAACTGACAAATTGTTTTAATTCATTATCTTCATTTGTACATATCATCTTTAAATGTAAGACATTCACTGTTACATAACGTATTACTTACCACCATGTGAATGCCTTGTGCATGTCTCGTGTCGTTGCTTCGTCATATAAAAAAACCAAGCCACTTCGATCGATCTCAACACCGATCGGTACTAAGCATAGTCGTCGGTAGTAGACCGTAACGAGATTGTCAATTCACTGTGTTGCGAAGGCAAATGAACAGTTCGTCTATTGATATTATATTATTTCCCAGAGACGCCCGCAACGTAAGAAGGTTGATCACCGAATAGGTTTAAATGAGCTAAAATCCTACATAATCTTGTCTTTTTCCCAAAGAAAACGTCTAAAATTGTACGAAATTCTGTGCCAGTCGCAGAGAACGACAAGGAAGGGAGTCACAAGTTTGCGGTTTTTAAGAGTGAAGATTCTAATCTTTGGAAGTACGAACTCGGAGATATATCCAGTAGAAAAGCTGAGTTGTGTGATGATGATTTCTGGCTCGTATTAATTTTCAAAACAGTGTTTATTCGTAACGATAAATATCAGGATTCTGCTTGTAAGTTTATTTACTGGATTAGTCGATTCATCATATTATATCTTGAAGCGAAGAAAACATTGTTGATCGTGTGGCAAGGAATAATTATTGTTTTATATATTTTTTTAATCAGTCATGGTGACAATGTCCTAATTTAATTACTTATTTTTTTAATTATTCAGATTATGTGATATAGGGTACAAGGGGGGACCCAAGCCAACCTCTCCTGCTCATGGAGCTCCCTGCTAATCAATGCTCGACGCACTAGCTCCCAACTAACTCTTTTTTTTTCTTTCTTTTATTCCTCCGACTATAGTCGGAGATCTCGTTTGCTTATGATATACTTATTTGATATTATATTAATCACTTATTTATAACTAATCGTTAAAGCCGATAAATATATATCGTTACTTGCTAATTATTTTTTCTTCTTTTGACAGCATCCTGTGTCTCCTAATCTTTTCCATAAATTTTAAAAGTATTTCTTTATTATGTGACATTATTATTTCGCTTAGATTTTCTTTACTTATCTTCTTGTCCATTCTTATTTCTATATCTGTCGTACCTTTGAAATGTATTGGACTATCTACCATATACGACGACGACGACCAGTAGGCGGGTCTGAAAACCAGCACTACTTGCTGAGACCTCGGCCTTTTCACACTGATTACT
>DWLS01004109.1:0-14516 GCA_018246255.1 Pachliopta kotzebuea | reverse complement strand
TTTTTTTTGGGGGGGGCGGCCCAAAAAAACCCATTGCCGGCCCTTGGGGGGGGTTGTGGCTGGGCCCCCCCCCATATTTTTTAAAAAACAAAAAAAAAAAAAAAAAAAAAAAAAAACCTGAGCCTCGTTTATTGATTAGCTGGGTGTACCACGAGTAAGTGAGGTTGGCTTGAGTCCTATAAGTTGTTCGGGACCCCTTACACACCTTTAACATTACGAATCTATACGAAACTGTCTGTATTTTTAAGTAATAATTTTCTGCTGATAACATACATGTAAATAACAAATTACTGTTAAGGTAACTATCAGTAATTATGTATTAATTTTGTGTCACAGTTGGAACGATAATAGATGGAGACATCGCGATGAATGGGTTACCACTTGGCGACTTTATGCATCGGGAGAGCGGTTACATGCACCAGGATGAACTCTTCGTTGATAATCTGACCGTCGTCGAACATTTATCAATCATGGTACAAATTACTCAACTTTTGCTACATCATTGCAAATCTATTACACAAAATTAGCTAAACCTTGCCGTCTATTGACAAAGGGTTACCCAGTTAAGAGAACAAGGCATCATTGAATTGTATCGGTAATATTCTTTATTATAAAACGTAAAGCTTAAGGAAATACCTGGTCTACTGGTGCTAGGTCTCTGTTGCTACAGACCGTCTGGATAGGTACCACCGCAGATCCTATGTCTACCTCCAAAGAATACTGTGTTAACATTACTGTGTTCTGGTTTGAAAGGTGCTGTATACTAGCGAAATTACTGGGGTAACGAGACTTAACACCTTATATCTCAAGGCGATGGTTGCAAAGTAATGCTGTGGATATCATCTTGATCAGCGCGATATTGTTATAGGCAAGTGTATCTCTTACTATCATTAGGTGAACTCCTTGCTCGTCTTGTTGCATAGTCTAATAAAAAACACTAAGTCGTGATAGCCTAGTGGTTTGAACGCCTGCCTTTCACTCCGATGGTACCGGTTTCGAATCCGGCCTGAGCCAACGAATTTTTCAATTTACGTGCAATTAGTATATCTCCAACAAATATCACGTGTTTTAAGGCTATAAACCTTAAAAGAAATACTAATGTTTAAAAAACAACATTGAGCCTAGCATCATTTAAAGTAATTAATAAAAACTATCGAAACACAAAAACGTTGTTGAATCTCATAATAATATATAATATTAATATATCATGAAGTAAATGACTTAAACTTCTAACTAATTCGCCGCCTGCTAATGAAACGGCGAGTTGTTTTAATTAATACATGCCACGAGCCTAACGATGTTATAACTTATGTAGAGGTTTGTGATATATAAAAAATCTCATTTTAAATTTAAATAATATGTTTTTGTCATTTAAAATTAGACTATAAAGAAAAATCGCGACTTTTGCTAATAATTGCTGCCAGTTCTTTAAAAAACTTCAAAACTCTTCTTCGTTTAAAAGATAAAATATATGAGTATGAAATTTCACAAAAGCTTTTGCAGCAGAAAATGTTAGCTTTGTAACACTGAAGTCTTTATGTCAATTCCATAGCCACATGTTTTCCACTAATTATCTGCTTCTAAGTCGTATTTCCTCATGACTGAGGGTCTTGGTCATCGTGTGTGGTGAACCACACAAATTTCTTGTCAGTTATAATGGAGTGGTGTTGCCATTGTCTTCTCAATTTCACATACTAGTCCCGACCGCGGTTGGTCATCGCATAGGTATATAGGTTTCCTCACAATGTTCTCCTTCACCGTTAAAGCACGTGATATTAGTTGTTGTTATACTAATTGCACATAAATAGAAAAATTCATTGGATGCAGGTCGAATTCAAACCCGGTATATTCGTAATGGAAGGCTGGTGTTCAATCCACTAGGGTATCACGACTTAGTATTACCTATACATAGTTCTAATTAATTATAGTTTTAGTTTCTTATAATAATGTATCAATACATGTATAATACTGGTGGTAGGTCTTTGTTGCCGAAGACCGTCTAGGTCTAGGCAGTTCCTTATTCTACCGCCGAATAGTAATGTGAACATTACTGTATTCCGATTAGAAGTATACTGTATGCTAGTGAAATTACTGCGGTAACGAGACTTACACCATACTTCTCAAGGCAATGAGCCCCGTAAACAATCTTACACCAATGCTAAGTTGTTATAGGCAAGTATATCACTTACTATCTCTTAGTCAAATAAAAACCTGATAGGCTATCTGTAGTCTTCCTTTTGAAAATCTTCTGCCATAACAGGATTTCAGTTACAGTTTTCAAAATAAATGAACTGGTTAATTTTTAGATAGTACTCTTCATCGTTATCAGCTTCATAGTGATTTAACTGTATGTGAAATTGTAGTACTGTCATTATTGACAAAAATAGTATATACTAATGTTATACAATACTGACCAAGTATTCATTTATTAATATTAACTATATCGTTGTAACAAATTGTCTTTTCTACCATGTATGCTGTTTATTTGTTTATTATCTTATATATTTTAAAGTTCCTTTATGCAATTAAATTGGTCGTCTCTTTGACATGAAGTGAAATTTTTATGACACAGCTTAAACAATATATTATTATTTTTTTGGTATAAAATTAACACACAGCAATACCTTCGTAATGATTCATATTTCACTACAAGAAAGCTTTCTCTTCAAGATAACCAGTTAAGATATTTTAAGATAATTTATCGAGAAAATTCTTCAATTCTCGGAAACTAGTGTTGCGTTTTAAGTTTTTAATGGAAATTTTCAACGGCCTCCAAAAATACATTAACCTCGTATTCAAATTACAGCCGTTGTATTGTATATCATTAAAAATATCAAAATTAAGTAGGTCATAAATTTTTTTTTCTGGTTTGTCATTTCTTGAACAGAGATTTAAATAAAAAATTGTCAAAACCAAAAAATACATAGTGATATTAAAAACGAAAATATTACTCCTTTGTCGAATGATTGAAATAAAGATCAACTTGTCAAACCAGTCTTTGTACCGATAACAAAAAACCTATAATTTTTGCTATGGCTTTGTATGGAATTATTACAAGTAACGTGTAATGTCTACAATTGTTTAAACGCTTTTTAAACAAATTTCCAGTTAAATTTCAGATGATTGGTGTATTATCTTTGCCATCTTTACAGAGCCACGTTGTTATGAAAAATTATAAGGGTATTAATTTCCTTAAGGACAATATCTAACTTGTCCCGTTGCCTCATTAAAACAAAAATCAAAAACTAATTTTGATGTTTCTAGAAAAAACAATTGTTATGTATTTAATTTATTAATTCTTACAACAAGCTTGAATGATATAAACTGCAACATATTGTGCTGTTTGTTCTAAGATATGAGATACTATCTCGTTACCTCAGTAATTTAGCTACTTACCCTATAAGTGATATGAAGCTACATAGACATTCGGAAAAACAGACTTATCATCAGCGATCTTTAAATTAGTTTTACATACAAATGATATTGCCTATATAATAAGATTCAAATATTTTTTTCCTTCTGTAGTGGCACGCGCTCAAATTATACATACGAGTTTAAAAAATTATTCTTTAAAAAACCATTAAAAAATTTTAATTTTAAATTATTACTTTTCATTTACATAAATTTCTGTAGTTTGAGTACTACATGAGATTCTTATTGACAAAACGATTGTAATGACGTATTTGAATTATAATGTTTAATGTGACCGGATTGAGGGAATCTTATAAAAAAAAAAAAAAAAAGGGAATCAAAAATATATTCCAAGCTTTTGGAGTCTTAAATTTTTGTTCAATATTCGACCTAAATTATAATAGCTACAAAAATGTATATAAAAGTAATCCAATTTATAATTAAACGGGAGTCGTTTCGATATTAGACTTTGCTTCTAACTTCGTCGTAGTATTATTATATCATTTAAGTTCACAGCTAGTTGTATAATTTGTAAACTTTGTGTTGACGAAATGAACTACATATAATCTGTTAATATAACATATTAAAGGAGCAGCAACAACGCTGGAATAATTATTTAATATTTAATTATGATATAAGGTTTTACTTACACACATTAGGTTTCTAAAAATGCCGAATTCAATAACAGTTTCTCAAAGAGATGATTTTTTTAACATTATAGTTGTTCAGATATCATTGTCGATTATATTTAAAGTGTTTGTAATATTTTAATACGAGAAATTTTTTAGGCTCGTCTCCGTATGGACAGACGTACATCGTCTTTAATGCGAAAAAGACGGGTGAATCAACTATTGAGACAGTTGGGCCTTTACGGCTCCAGATATACCCGAATTGGTGGTCTGGAAGGTCGCAATACACTATCAGGAGGGGAAAGGAAGAGGCTAGCATTTGCTACTGAGGTTTGTATAATGTTGTAAACGAAATTTTGTACGAACAGACTACTTTTTTCTACTACCAATTATGTGAACCGAAAATTCTTTTATATTATGCCAACAAGATAAACTACCTTTATTTGAAAATTTTTTTGTAGTATCAAATGATTTGATAGTTCCTTTGATTGCTAAACTTGCCTTGTCTCTTTCGTAGACGACAAAAATAGATTTTTTAAATTTACCTTCTTTATCTGCCTCTCTTTAAATACAAAATTTACCTTGTGGTATAAAATTTGTTTTCATAGTAAAAAAAAGTTATTTTAATTAAAGTATATTGTATTTGTTAATCTAGTTGTTAACGGACCCCGGTTTATTATTCTGTGACGAGCCAACAACAGGCCTGGATTCGTCATCAGCACAAAAACTGATGTCCCTTCTTCGTGCCAGTGCGGTTCAGGGAAAGACAGTCATTTGCACCATACATCAACCGTCTTCTGAATTGATGGCGCTTTTTGATAAGCTTTTACTACTTGCTGAAGGAAGAGTAGCTTTTGCGGGGAACGCTTCCGGTGCCCTCAATTTCTTTGAGAGGTAACGTAATAGTTTTAACGATTTGTTGATGATTTTATTATTAGTCAGTGAAAGAAATTACTACATAGTCGAGGCGGTGTTTTGTTACGAGTCTATTGCTATGTACTCAGATGTAGAGTGGAGGAGAGAAAGATGTAAAAATATGCGAGAAATAAAAACTTCATTGTTGCGAAATATCGTTGCATAAGTTACCTACAAAACTTGTCTTGAAAATATGCAATTATCTGCGGAACTCTTCCAATTTATTGCCGACCTTCTCAAAACCATAGACCATAGGTTATTGATCTCTTTATAAAACTTGATAAAAAATTGTTAATATGTTAATATATATCTAGTATGAAACTATAAGCTAATAAAAAACTAGCAAGATTTTTTACACGTTGATTTGATTTCAAAACTGGATGTGATAATTTTATTTAATAAGACGAAGTTTAAAGTTTTTTCTATTAATGATATATTCCGTAGCTCAAAACAAATAGCGTAATGCGATATTTAAAATTAAAAGCATTTTTTTATATTGCTCTTATATTTTTAATTGATAAGCAATAGAAAATTGATGTAGTCTCCTGGTAATGTTTGAACGAGTTTCTCATAGTTCCCAATAAACGATCGACTGACATCGGCGCAACAAAGCGGGTTAAATGGTGACCTTAATATGACATCCTGACTATTATCAGATGCCTTTCCAAATCTATAATATGTCACCGTCAAAGAAATTATGTTAAGGCTTCCATAGAAATATTATGTTTTATGCGATAGTATTAATTAATAAAAAGGAATTTAGTTAAGAAGGAATCTTAGGTAACATTTTGATAAAGTAATATTCTCAACTTAAATTAATTTAACAAATCTTAGTTCTGGTATTTAATTAATCTAGATAGATTTTTGTTTGATTCTAGTCTTCTTGTTGTATCTATTTATTCCTGAAGGTTGGTTACTAACTTCCAATGTAATCGGGCCTCTTGTTCAAGGTAGAAAAGTTTATCATAAGTTATGATATTAGATGATTCCCGTACGATACGTACTTTCAGTCACATTAATTTTAGCGGTGACTGATCGATTAATAATATTACCTTATATTTATCTTGGAAACGTAATATAGTGTATAAAGAATTAAATATACGGAAAATAACTAGGGGCCAGTGAACTCAAACAACATGTTGAAGGAAATATTACAAGACAGCTACGTCTATCAGTGGACGTCAGTTGTTAATACGTATTGAAAATTGAACGCTGCTATTATATTTGAAAAATAATTAAAAATATTCTATACCAGGTTTATTTTTTTTTAAATCTTAATTACGGTTAAAGCAAAAACTATTTGCTGTGTCCATTCATGATGGAGTCAAGGCTATACCTAGCACGCTGACCAAGTACAGGTTAATAGATTCATGATACTTTTCTTCCAGTCTCGGATATCATTGTCCAGTAACGTACAACCCTACCGACTTTTTTATTAAAGTCCTAGCCTTGACCCCCGGATCAGAGGGTGCGTCCAGGCACGCGATAAAAAGTGTCTGCGACAGGTTCGCAGTCAGTGATGCCGCCAAAGAGTTAGATATGGAAATCCATCTGGAATTTCATCTTATGGACCATGAGGACGAGGTAAGACTAGTTACTTAAATTGAATTTGCTTGTAATTAAATTACAAGTTCCGAGTTCATGTCTCGTAAACAACTGTGATTAAGTGCATCTATAAAGTTGTCTATTTTATGTTTTAAGGAGACGAGAAGAACTAAAGAAGACGGTTTTAAACCTCCGTTCTTCTTTACAAAGATGATGTGGCTAGTTTATCGTTATCTTTTAGTAATTTTAAGGGATCCACGCGTACAGTTACTGCGTATTATACAGAAATTGGTGAGTACGGGAAGATGCCTTTACAGAACACTTACTCTTGTAGTACTTAAATAGACATTATTCTATTTACGTCGTTTTTAACTTTAAGAGGTAACAAACAATGTATTCCCAGAAATTTTGTTTCTCGGCTTTTTATTATGATGTTGTCTTTTTGGTCTTTCAATACTAATCTATTCTTATTTAATCTTTGTATTGAATATAACATTGTTCAATTTGTTCTCAATACGTATAAAGAAGAATAATTACTTTCCAAATTTAACTTTCAGTGTCCATTAGAATTTAGGACCAAATTGCTTATAAATCTATTGTTTGTTGATATGTATCATTAATAACATTTGTGGTTACATCGTTAAAGATTTTTTTTTAAGGAAAATGATAATTTTTGTTAAATTGTTACTTTTACCTTTCAGGCGATTGCTTTAACAGCTGGACTTTGTTTCCTCGGTACCGCGCGTCTCACCCAGGCCGGTATTCAGGATGTGCAGGGTGCTCTTTTCATCATCATCGCCGAGAATACCTTCAGCCCCATGTATTCAGTGTTGCACATGTTCCCCGAGGAGTTCCCAATGCTGACCAGAGAACTTAAAGCCGGCCTGTATTCAACGCCGGTTTATTACCTAGCAAGGATGATTGCTTTGGTAAAGAAATAAGTATTTTTGGCTTCAATTTTGCATAAAAGACTTATGTTTTTGGTATTTTAAAAACATTTTTGAAAAATTCGATTACCTATATCTTTATTTTATTGACATTTTCATTATAAAACAATATCTTTAGCATACATTTCTTGACAGCTTAATTATTTTGACATTTAACTAAGCTACATTTTATTTATCTATATAGATATGTATATATGTGTAAGTCTTGTTTTATCATGACACAGGAAACAAGCATTTTAATAAATATTCTGTAATAATAATTTTAACATTAACATTTTTTATTAATTTAACACCTCGATGGCAGCTCCCATTTTCGCAAAATTTTAGGAAGAATGCTCTCTGTTATATTTATTCTTTTCAACTTTTTTAAATCTAGTCCAGCAATTATGTTTGTTTCTAATTAGTTTATTCTATTGGTACCTGGCTCGCTTCCAGAAAGATTGTTGATTGTTATAGATTGTTGATTATTGTTGTTGTACCACAAAGATTGTTTATTGGATGGCTTTTATCCCCGCCATGCTTCTAATTACAAATCTATAAAAATGGAAATTGTTCTGAACGACCTCTTTGTGATAGCCTATTAGAAATAAAAATATCATTGCTTATAGTTTGTTTGAATCTTATTGCAATGATTATAAGTGTAGTGAAAGTTATGATGATTAAAATTATAAATAATTATTTACATTTAACAGTTCCCCGGGCTGGTGATAGAACCGACGTTGTTTACGTTAGTGGTGTACTACATAGCAGGACTCCGCAGCACCTTGTTCGCTTTCAGTTTCACAATATTTTTATCGATCATTGTTCTTAACGTCGCTATTGCTTGTGGTAAGTGTGAAACTAATGTATTCATTAGCATAGATTTCTTGTATTAACTACAGACCATTATCAATATATTTTTTTTCTAGGTTCGTTTTTCTCGTGCGCATTTGGATCTATGCCGATCGCGATCGCCTACCTCGTACCTTTTGACTATTCACTGATGTTGACTTCGGGACTATTCGTTAAATTAAGGTAATGGTTCTTAATTATTTATATTTTTTAATAACAACACTGGTAACAAACAAATTATTAAAGAATATTATTTACGTACTACATACCTGTATAACAAAAGAGATGTCTGTATCTACAAAATTTTAAAATAGAAAAGTTTACTACTTTCGTAGTACTTTAATATTAACTAAAATAAACAATATTTCCGAATAGTTTAAAATTGTTAAAATTGCTTTTAGTATATTTAAGTAGATTTTCCATTTATATAATCGAAATTGTGATAATCAATTCACAGTCTATACCTTTCATTTACATACGGTTCATTTGCATCCATATTTAAAAAGTAATATATTAAACTTTTATCTCTTATTTCAATTATATAATATGTTCATGTTATATATTGTGTAATATTTTTTTTTATTTAACAGTTCAATACCAATATACATATCTTGGATTCGACATTTATCGTGGGTAATGTATTCGAACGAAGCCATGAGTATTCTGCAATGGGACGGCGTTCAGAATATAAGTAAGTTACAAAATATATAAAAAACAACTAGTATTTACTACTTAATAAATAAAGATGTTAAGTAATATTAAGACCCTAGATGGAAAAGCGTGGCAAATAAGTGTTTTTCTCGTATGTAATATTAATGAAACAGCAACCCTATTATGGTGAGATTGACAATATAAGTGGAATGGAACCGAAAATACATTAACATCTAAACTGAAACGAAATCGAACCCCGGACTTATTTGTTAAAAAAAATAGTGGAACACTGGCGTAATTTTTTCTAATTGTACTCCTGATAAGTTTCTTTTGCCGGAGACAGTGGTCAGTGTTTCCTAAGTTTAGGCATATGCACTACATAGAGCAAATTCTATCATTTAGAAGGGTCAACTGGAACTTTTAAAAACTTTATGCTAATATTATTAATTACATTTTGGAGGGGGGGATTTATTTGATAAAAATCAGAAGATCCAAGGAAGGCATAGAAAAAGTTTTACTCAAAAGTGTAACATGGAACCAAGAAGGTTGGGAGACGCTGGTCTACGTAGTTACCTAGCTCCTATTGTAGCCAAGAAACAGTGCTGTGCAAATGTTACTGTATTCTGGTTTGAAAGGAGTTGTAAGCTACTGAAATTACTGCGGTAACAAGGCTTAATACCTAATATTTTAAAGCGACGTGCTCAATGTGGTGAAATTTATAATATCTTAAATAACACTTACCATCATGTGAACGCCTTGCTCGTTTCATCGCCTCTTCGAATAAACATAAACTCTTTCTTTTCTTGCAGCTTGTATTGCAAATAACAATATAACTGGAGCTCCGTGTCTAAGTACTGGAGATGAAGTGTTGGAACAGTACGACTTTCAAAGCAATCATTTTTGGCGCGACGTCTTCGCCCTCCTCATCCTCTGGCTGTCCTTCCATCTTCTCGCATTAATTGCTTTAAGAATTCGCGTCAGGAGAAAGTAGACAAAATCAATTGTGTCATATAAAATTAATAACTATTATCAAATCTTTTTACATAAAAAAGTATTTTTGATTTGTTTTAATTTTATTTTATTGTTTTAAAATGGAGTGTCCACTTATGTTAATATGTTATTTTTTACTGCATGTTGTTGAGAGTGAACTATTAATTATTATTTAATAAAAAAATGTGTACAAGTAATAGCGTTGTTTCATTTTGCTTGTAGTTTTGGTAGAACTTAGTTTTGCTTTGGTTGGTAGACTCAAATTAAAGCACATACCTATAATTTATTATATACAAATTCAGGTTTTCTGTCTGAAGCTTTGCTGTAAATAGTAATGAAAATTATAAAGCATAATTAAAGCTTCTCCAATAACTATTTGCTGCAAAACAGTATAAAACGGACAGTTCTAATAATAATTAATGCGAATATGTTCTAACATGTTTATTAGTATTTTTTTTTTACGAATATAGGTTATAGGTTAATGCTTGACCACGATCCCACCTGGTGTTAAGTGAAGATGTGGTCGATTATGGTAAAGCGCATTAACCTAGCAGAACCTAGTAACAGAGATTATGCATTAAAAATTAAGATTAGTTTCGTATTGCGTTCTTACTAAGTACATTGCCGACAAAATTCTGTATTCATTTTAAGTCCTATAGTAGTTGTGGTTAGTCAATAAGTTTACATTCAGGATAGGACTATTACAAAATAACAATTTTAACAAGCAAAATACGTAGGTATTTTGCTTTTAATATGTGGTTAAATATGTAGTTGTACAGTATAATAATACAAGTAACCGTAAGTTGTGTGGTTAGATAAAATAAATTTTGTTGAAACATGATTTTCTTTCTAATATTTCTATAAAATTATATTTACATGGTGGTATAGCTGAAGGTCAGCCTAAGTTATAGCTAGCCTAAGTTAAAGCCTATTTGGGAGAGGCAGCAAACAGTGCAGCTAAAGAAAATAGTGATGATAATTCTTTAAAAAGGAACAATGAAAATAAAACTTGCTTTATTTATTGTAATTTTTCTCCTTCTCCATCTTTGTTGCCAATGATAATCTAATTAGATACTGGGGTAACGAATCTTTCTGCCGCCAAACAGTACTGCGTAAACAACAGTCTAAGTTTTTCGGTATTTTTTTTATTCTACTTTGCTATAATACGAGCAAGGCATTCACCTGATTGTGAATCATACGCTTGTCCATAACAATGTGGCGCTGTTTCAGATGGCATACACGGCACTTAATTGTGCTCGCTGCCTTGAATCATAAGACGTTACGTCTCCTTACCCCAGTTCTTTTACTAGCATACAACACCCTTGAAATCGGATTACAGTATTGTTTGCACATTATTACTTAGGGCTAGAAACAGGAGCTGTGGTGGTACGTCCCTAGACAGTCTCCCGATATGGAGAGGTACCACCAGTTAAAATATTATTAAGGTAAAGAGGCTTACATTTTATTTCTGAAGGACAGCACATTGTGGCGCAGTATACATAATTTTACCTAACGGCTTATGTTTAAGGCCAATTACTATAATTTAGACGTACTGCTTGTGCCGCTGTTTCGTGGAATAAAAGAAACTTGTTTTTTTAATAACGGAAAATAATAAATGCATACGCTATGAATAAAACAAAAATAACATAAATCAGAATTTGTTTTAGCGACATCTGTTATTAATGTTTGAAAATACAATAACTGTTTGAACACAGAGACAGATACAGCAAAGAGTTTAAGGTTTAATATATAGATGACGCCACTTACGCCTCCGTCGTTACCTGGGCGACCGCGGACCGGCGTGTTCTGTGGCGCAAGCGTAGTTCAAATTCGTCCGCCATATTCGTCGTGTCAGACGCACTGCTGTGCACGGCTGTGTCATGTTTTATCGTAAATTGCATACAACTTATGACAACTCATAGTTTTTGGTGCTTGTTTCGTGTAGAGGACGTTAAAAATATGCGATCCGATTCATTTTCGAATGGACACTCGTGCCGATTGTTGAGAAATAAACGTGCAACGAACTGTGCATTCGTGTTTTTATGATAACAGCATTAACAGTAATCCTTATTCCGCGTATTGTATTTATCCCGTGCCTCCGCTGGTGTATTATGTACCTTGGCGATATTATGCGAGATAACATAACCGTGACCTTCCTATTCGTGACCGTGCTTGAGATGCTTTTTGAGGTTAAAATGCAGCTAGGATTTTGACTGACTGCGCCGAGCCATAAGGTTAGTGAATGTGTTATTAACTAAAGCTTACTTTTTTAATTAGACAACAATTTGACATTACAAGATATTTAATTTTTATGTTACGGTTAATGTCTAATTCGATGTATAACGCGTATTCAAATACTGGTATTGAAAGTATGGCGTTTGGTTGGTTGGTTGCTCCGCTGGGCAACCTTTAGCGAAGCGGCCGCCGCGCGGTGGGAATGCAACCTCACCGCGGGAACTAAAAAGGGAATAAAACATTCCTCCAAAGGACGCGCCACCGCTTATCCAAATACATTTGGTGCAGTCCAAATGTACTATAGCACTAAGGTCCAAAATCAGTCCGACTTTGTATAAAACATCGAAAACTTTATCAAGTAATTTCGCGCCAAAATTTTTCAAACCACGTAACCCTCAATGATCGTCCTATTCGTATACAAGATAAATAACTGCTTTTAAAGTAATAATTTTTTAATAATATATTTTAAAGTAATATGTAATAAGATATTTTTTCTCATCTAGTATAAGCATCTCGTCACTTCCTCCGTTGAGTCGTAGAAAATTCCTATAGGTATTAATTCCGTCTTTTGGAGAGCCTATTACAAGACCTTTTATTGGAGAACAGTAGTTTATAAAAGTCGATATAAAAGGTTATATAGTTAGTAAAATTACTAAACATGTCTTAAAGCGTGTAGCAAATGCACCTTATCACATTTATGAACCAGTATCAAAGTATGATGACTTCGATATTTTTGATAAGGATCGCCCTCAGTTCACATGTGACCTAAACTGGTTTTTATGCTTTTGGTATTTAAATACTTTTGTTGATAGGCAGAAACTGATGTACTGAATGCCTTTAATTAAAAATACTGTTTGAATGGTTTATTTATTTAATAAAGTATTTAGGTCAATAGATTACTTTACTTCGGTGATATCATAGTCAATGTATATGTTGATTTCTTATACTTTAACTTATAACAAAATTTTAACTGGTTTTTTGTTTTCGCCGAGACGAGCATGACCTTCGTCACCTGATTGTAGGTGATACTCCTGCTCATAACAACGCGGCGTTGGTTAAAATGGTATACACAGCACCACATTGCACTCGTCGCTTTTAGACGCAAAGGTGTTAGGTTTCATTACCCCAGTAATTTCACTAGCATATTTACTAGCGCCATTCGAACCGTGTTTTATGAGGTATGAGAATATTTATTAGGTATTTGTTGTTTCTATTAACACTACAGGTAAACTGTTGGACGTAATCATCTCAGTCACGCTCAATCAACTGTTTCCACTGATTATTGACAATTAGCTACACAGTAAAGATTTACCTAAAGTAAGATAAACTTTACTGTTGCTAAGTAGTTATTATTATGTTCCGAGTTAAAGAGTTTTGTAACTAAAGAAAATGCTACAGTAACAAGACGTATGAAAGCTTTGTTAACTGTCTTTCATATCTGCACTCAGACCTTCATAACAGACGCCTCACTAAATATCAAGTGAACGTTTCGTTGTATAAAGATCCTCTTCCTGTTAATGTTTTGCGGATGCAATAAAATTTTGGTCGGTTTAAAAGTATTGAGCTAGTTTATGACACTTTCAAACAAAGCCTGTCCCAAAACACTAAAGCTGCTGACTAAATAATAAACCTTTGTGTATATACAAATGGTGAGCATTAGAAAAGGTATCCTACCTGTCTAGGTATCTAGCCTAAAACGGACAATGTACCTTGGCTATAATTAATCAATTCTTTGTAGTTGTTTTTTTTTCTATACAAAGGTAACCTTAGGATGTTTTACGATACTGTAAAAAGGTTATTACAGACACGATAAGCACTAACAAAACTAAGCTGAAACAAAGTAGTTAATAGCTGTTATTATAAATATAGGTGAAATGTGTTATGTTAAGCAGAACATATAAGGCAAAATATGTGAAATTGTTTTAGAATGTCTTTAAGAAATTTTAGTAATTAAGAATTGTAAGAAATAAAGAATAACGTAAGAGAATGTAATCACTCATTCAGCGGGATGTATGCTAGAGACAGAATGAATGATTTTGAACAAAAAATGTAATAATAATCAGTATATAGTAAGTAAGAAAGGAGAGGGATGCATAAATTAGTGACAAAGTAATATTGTAGTAGATTTAAGAAAGAATATGTAACCTTTTTTTTTTTTTTTTTAACGCGGGGGAATCCTTTTACGGACGTTCCAAGAATATGTAACCTTGGTCCATACTCACTAAGGAGTATTTGTTGCATCAATACACGATTTAAAAAAAAATTAGGTTGATGAAAGAAGAGTGAGAGAGTGAGTGAAAAAAAGGAAAAATGACGAAGGAAATGAAAAGATTAAAATTAAAACGATATAAACGAACTTTGG